>VMDR010000819.1:0-172453 GCA_007922815.1 Macrotus californicus
CTGTAACACTTTATATTTAATAAATACACACATACATATATGTAACAATCTCAAAGTAATAATGGTGGTGTTATCACTAACAGACTACTGAATGAAATGGAAGACTTGCGATGCTATTTCCCTCAGAATATACTTACACTAAGTACAGTCAAAGCACTTTGTGGAAATAATTCTTTACTCTGTGTGCTAGGTCGCAAAATTACTGTAATGTATTTTTATGTATCCAAAGTCAAAACTGTATCATGGAATATATCTAGAAAAGTGTTATATTATCGATGTCCAACAGGTAACTCCTGTTGTTTGTTCTTAGTTGTTCTTCTGATGTTTCTTTTCCATATATATATATATTTTTTTTGCTCCCTTTTAAAAATTATTTTAACTGTAAATATATATTTACTTCTTTTTAAACGAAGTTTTACTAGCTCTTAATATATTTTATTTTCCAAGACTACTATTATAAATATTTTATCACAAACACAGATGCACAAACATTGTAAAAAGAAAAGCAAACATAGTTTCAGGGACTGGACCATTCAGCTTTTAAGGAATCAGTCTCTCTCTCTCTCCCTCTCCCTCTCTCTCTCTCTCTCTCTCTGTCTATCTCTCATTCAATGAGTATGGTGCTACTTGTCATCTGGGAAGACAGTTTCCAAACCAGACTCGGGTTAATAGATTTCTTCTGGTCTCCACTTACTATTGGAGGCTGAGAGAATATCCCCAGAAGTCCTTTCACAAAGACGAGTCATAGGAAATAAGTAACTGAACATAGTAAGAACCATGACAGACCAGGAGGACCCTGGATTTTGTGGTTCACACTCTACCTCATTCGTATCCATGTTTACGAAGTTGAACTTCAGAAAAGTCTAAGAGGCTCAAAATGAACATGTCCACAGCAGTTTTCAGAAGAGTTGGAAAAGAGGAGGGGTTGGCAAAATTGGAAGAATACTAGAGAAATTAAAGACTTAAAATTTGGCAGAACTTGAAGCAGTTTAGATAATATAACAATGTTAGGGGTTTTTTTTGGGGGGGGTTTCTTGTTTTTAACAAATTCTACCATAGTTATCATGTACGATGTTAATTTTAGGGAAAGCTGGGTGAAGGGTCTACAGGAAATTTTTGTACAGTGTTTGCAACTTTTCTGTAAAGCTAAAATTATGCCAAAGTAAATTTCATTTAACACACACACACACACACACACACAGAGCCGACTAAAAAGACAATGCATTCAACACAAGATACTTAAAGAATTTCAGCAAATCAGTGAGAGAAATAACCTAATAGAAAAAGAGGGGAAATGAAATAAGCAAGCACGCGACATACTAGTTTCATCTACCAGCTGGGGGAAAGTATAACAAACTAATATTATCAAGTGTTCATATGTGCAGGGAACCAGGGTAAGCTGACCCGGTGTTCTTGGAGAGCAAGTTGACAATATCGGTTAAAAATGTTTATTTTCAATAAGCATGTACCTCACCCCCCAAAATTCCTTTTTGGATATCTCTCCTAGAAAAATACTGCACATGTGCACAAGAAAGGCACAAATAAGTATTTTCTTTGCAACATTACAATATCAAAATCATCTTAAACGGCAGTGCATCTATTTTTTGGAATACTAGCTAGCGATTTTCAAATGATGAGGTAGATTTTCATTGTTGAACATAACCTCCAAGACAAAAATATTGTGTGAAAAAAATAATTGTAAAATAATAAATATAGTCTATTATTTGTTTTTTTAAGCATATATTCCTATGTATCTGGCTATCTCCCCACCCCCGTTAATATTTATAAATAAATATGTAGAAACCGACCTGGATATGTACTCCCTGTGTGTCTGTACCTTAAAAAGACCTTCCTTATTTAATGTTACGTGACTTTATGGGCAGAGGAAAACTCTGCATCAATTTATAGCATTTTTAACTTCCGCCTACTCTGCCGCCATCTTGGCTCCCTGAGTTACAGAATTTTTAAAACGGTGGCAAAGAGTGAAATTAGCATTACTTATTTATTTGTTACAATGCTTGGATAAAGTTCTCCTCATTCTAGCATTTTATATATATATTCTCTCTTCTGTGACGTAATCCAGATGGTTTCCTGTTCTACCACGGTACATAGAATTATACTTCCTCTTTACATTTCATGCATAAACCCATAGCTTGTACTGGAAATAACGTAAACATGCTTTTCTAAGGATATTTTTGGTAATGGAAACAAAGACATATAAAATGTGGGTGTGGATCTAACTGTTCATTTGGTCAAGGCTGTTTAATAAATAGTTCATTCTAAGACTCACAGAGATTTTGCACACACAGTATTTTTTTCATTCTGAGCCGCAGACACCAAAAATCCCACAGGAAGTTGTTTTTGAAAGTGTTGTGGTTTTTAGTTTCCTGTTCAGTTTGCATTAAATGATCAGATAAGATAAAACTGTGCAATCGAAAGACATTCTTGGTTAAACTTTATTTTAACTCAGGATGAGAATCTCAAATTTGCTGTATTTCTTCCCATCTGGAAATCCAGAGGAGCTATAACCACTTTCATATGTAAGCATTAAAATTTTGGTATAACTTGAACTTTTTGGGTTTTTTTTTGGTCCTCAGTGTGGATAAACTGTTGCTAAAGGGGCATAATCTAAGATTATGCTTTATGCTTGCTACTTAAAAAGAAAGATTTTATTTATTTATTTGTAGAGGAAGGGGCAGGAAGGGAGAAAGAAAAGGAGAGAAACATTGATGTGTGAGAGAAACATCCATCGGTTGCCTCTCTCACACCCCCAACTGGGGACCTGGCCAGCAACCCAGGCATGTGCCGTGACCGGGAATCGAACTGACAACCTTTGGCTCACAGGACAACACCCAATCTACTGAGCCACACCAGTCAGGGCAATGCTTGCCACTTTTTTTATGAAAGCATCTCCCCCAAAATAAACCGAAGGAATGGAGCTGTTTTTAGTTTTTGACAACAGTGTTTTACCATTATTTTTTCCAAATGATAAAAACTTTCTCTGTCTCTTCAGAACAAAGGAGATATATAAAACATGCATTTTCAGTTTAATTTCTATGTGAATACCAATGAAAAATTTAAAAAAGATATTATTATTCAGCAAAATGGTTTTTTTTAAAGATTTTATTTATTTTTAGAGAGGGAGAGGGAGGAAGAGAGGGAAACATCAATGTGTGGTTGCCTCTCACACGCCCCCCCCCACTGGGACCTGGTCCACAACCCAGGCATGTGCCCTAGACCGGGAATCGAACCGGCAACCCCCTGGTTTGCAGGCCGCGCTCAATCCACTGAGCCACACCAGCCAGGGCAAAATGTTTTTACTAATGTAATTTTTATATCTTAGTATTCTCAAGGTGGAATTTTTGGCTTGCTTTCATTATTTTTTAAATCATGGCAAAAGTAAAATAAACTAAAACTGTAATTAAATATACTAGATCTTCAACGAATCATTGCAATTTAGTGTTTAAATTATATACATGAGACTTGATGGGAAATGAGAAATGAGAAAAAAAGGAAAGGTTTCAGTAACTTTGTAGATAATGCCTCTGGTTTAGGTGCTACTAAAGACAGAATGTACACCCAGGTCTAGGCAGGTTATGCCAATTGCACATCTTATTATGGTAAGATAATAAAGATAATGTGAAAGGTCCTCCATACCTACCTTTTAAAATAAAAATCTCCCAAATTTCTTTTAAAAATAGCATTTGCTCATAAGGAAATTTTAATTAGTTCTTATAAGAATAAATAAAACTTTATCTAAAACCAAACTACACACACGGCTTTTTAAAAAAATGATTTTAACCATTTCTATGCAAGAGGGAAAAAAAAATAAGGCTTCGATTTGCAGAATGCTTTTTTCTAGGTCAGGTAGCTTCGGGTTGCAAAATATATGGCACTTTGAAAATCTTAACTGATTTTTATGTGTGATATACAGATACTTATTGGTTAACCCTGATCTTTTCATACCGTTGAATTCTAAAGAGAAAACCATTGATTAAAACGATGTTTATGATTTTTTTTCATTTTTGTGTACCATTTGTGGTTCGATGCCAGGTATTTTAAGGATGTTATCATTTAATGTGACTAAGAATTTCCGACATGTGTGGAGAGCATTACATTTTACAAAGTGTAGAATAACATTTCTTGCATCTTTCTGGGCCCAGGATGAGCTGGAGGAACTGGGTTTGGAATTTGCAAGGCAGCCTTTCACTCTAAGACACCCTAAGAATGTCAGCATTTTTGAGACCAAAAAAAAGATTTATAAGATCTGGCTAGTAGGACTGGAGAAAGAGACTTTGGATATATCTTGAGGCCTAATGTGGGTGAGCCCAGATACCACAGGGTCTCTTGGGTATTTCTCTGAGTGCTTGGCCGGAGTGCCCGTGACCTCGTTACCAGTTTTACTTAGGTCAGTCGGTTTGTCGAGAACGAGTGCCAACTATTTTTGACCTTGATGGGAGCTCATCAGAGATGAAAGCCACGACGCCCTTTACGGAAAAAGCGCATTCTGCCTTCAGTGGGGCAGCAGGGCCCAAGCACGTGGTGCAGCTGTGACCACCGTTATCTACCAGGTTAGGGAAGGATGGTCAGGAATTTGCAGGAGCCGCCCTCCTGCGTGGGGCTCATCCACGCAGGACAAGTCTGACAGAAGTCCAAAGAGAGTGGGCACAGGGGCTTGCTCCTCGGAGGCCATGTCTGCCGGGCCCTTTATGAAAACAAACAGGAAGACTCCCCCGCCAGCGGAAACTCAGCCTTACAAGTTACTTCGGAAACTGGTCTTCCTTCCGCAACGGGGGTCGTATCCCGGGAGGAAGCGGGCCCGGGCCGCTCGCCCCGCCCCGCCCCCACCCTGGCCCCGCCCCCACCCAGCTGGGCATGCTCAGTGGGCCGGGCCGCCGGGCCGGCAGGTTTGCGTGGCTGCTTGCAGTTGCCCGCGCCGGCTCTTCCCCCCGACGCCGCGTCCCTTCTCCGCGACTCGCTCCCGGGAAGTTATGTGGTGAAGACGGCTTCGGAGGAGCCGCCGGGCGGGCTGCGTGGACGGCCGGAGGCCCCCGGTGCTGCCAAGGGGCGAGTGGGCGAGGCCGACGTGGCCGGGCAGCGAAAGCTTCGGGAGGCCGAGCGAGTGGCCACAGTCGGAGGGAGGCGCCGGCCGGGCGCGCCCCTTAGAGAAGACCCGGGCGGGGCGGGCGGGCGGGCGTTCCCCGGACTTTTGTCCGAGTTGAGTCCCCTCCCCGTGGGCCGGGCCTCTCCGGCCTCCCCCGCCCCCAACCCCGCTAGCTCCCGGGAGATGTTTATCTGGGCTGTGGCGTGAGGAGCCGGCGGGCTCGGGGCACGGTGTTTCGGGTTCGAGGAGCCTCGCGCGGCGCCGGAGAGAGACAAGATGTCTGCCAGAGCCGCGGCCGCCAAGGTGAGCGCCTCCGCGGCCGCCAGGGCGCATCCCGAGCGAGCGCGGCCGCCCGCCGGCGTCGGGCCCGCGCCCCGCCCTCCTCCCCGCCGGCGGCTGCCCGGGGGTGGCGGCGGGTGGGCTGTGCGGGCGGCGGCCGCGCGGGCCGGAGCGCGGGGCGGGGGGGGGGGGCGGGGGTGGCCGCTGGCGCGCAGAGCCGCCGTCCCGGGCAGGTGCATCGCCGCGGGCGTCGGCGCCTGGTTCGGGCTCGCGGCCGGCGGGGACGCGCAACAGGTCCTGCGACGGGAAACTCGGCGTCGCGAGTGGGTCGCACGGCCCCGGGACGCGAGCCTGCGGCGGGCCAGAGTTCGGGGTGCGGGGTGCCGCCTCCAGCTAGCCGGTGGCTGCTGCGTTTGGAGGAGTGGTTGGTCCCGGCGAAACCTTGTAGTTTCGATCTGATGTCAGTCTTCGTGGAATGCGCGAGCCAGCGATAAGACATCGATACAGTAAAACACACAGCTTGTGGAGTAGGTCGGATATTTTTTTCCACCCTGTATTATTTATGGAAGGCAACATTGAAGAAAAAAAAAAAAAGCCAACCCCCTTAACACTTTTTAATAGTTTACCGTGAATTAAACTTTTTAAAAGTAATACAGAATGCCCCTCCAAGGGGACAATAAGATGAACTCTTAAAAATGAACATTAACGAAGATCTGTGGGTTCCGCAGAAAAGGAGCACTATTTCCTATCAAATTTCCTACGTCGTTTTCTCAGTGCTTTGAAACCGACTTGTATATTACATCAAAAAGGCGAAGTTCTCAAAATCAGTTAAAATCCTCTACTTTTGCAAATTTTAAATCTTTTTCATCATGAGGTGGCATTTGTTCCTTTTAACAATTAGAGTACCACCGAAATGCGAAGAGTAAAAATCTCCCCCTTTAAAAATCCATGCCGTGAATCCTTTTCGAAGTACTTAAGCAGGCCGGGGTTTTATGTATTTATTTTTCTGTTTGAACTATTGGTGGTATCCGGCAGCAGGCATGTTCCCTCGCTGAGAGCGCTTCTGTTTAGTGGTGAATACAAGTGAATTCTTTTAAGGAACGTTGTGTTCTCTCTTTTAATTCAGTTTGTATCTTTTTGACTTTATGTTGCCGAAAAACAATCTAAAGATAAAACTTGATCCAGTGACTTTAAAAAAAAAAAGGGCAATATTCTGCTTTGATTTTAAAATAGGCTCACAATTATTTCCCTTTTCTGGGGCTTCCTTTCCTAGGAAGAAGGGCTTTGTTTCCCTGTGACACAGAATGTCACTTTGTTCCTGAAGTGTGATCTGCCGCACTTGATAGCCAAGACTGCATACTTTTAAAAAGGTTATTTCGAGACTTGGAGAGAAGTGAGTTTTCAATGGAGTGCCATAGCAGGATGATTTAGAAGGAATAATACTTTTCCTCCTGCATTATGGTATTGAGCTTTTACGGCACAAGTTAAGTATTGTATTGTGAGGACATTTGTATTCTTAAATATGTATGAGTAAAGCGTGAGTGAAGAAGCTTATTATTTTGAATACTGGATTAGGAGACCTTTGCGAAATCTTACGTGGAGCAAAGCAGGCCGTAGAAAAATAGGCGAAAGGAAACAGTATTCAACTATCCGTTTTCAAGTCACGTTTCGTTTTTTAAGGTGATCCAAGTGCTTATGAAGAAACAGGCTTCTATACTTAATACTTCATATGGGACACTTTTGTGAACCTCACCCTCAGTTAAAAAAAAAAAAAAAAAAGACATTAATTGGGCGGCTTGCTGTTCTGTTTTCTGCCTGATGGTTTGGAGAGCTCTCCTCTAAGCTGATACCCGTGCTTCTGTGTTCTTCGTGATGGTCGAATGGCTTTCTGTCCCCTGAAAATGCTGTAGGTTGTCTCTGCCTCACCTGTTGCCAGGATTTTGCTTTTGTAGTAAATAGCATAGTGTTTTTATATTTGTGTGCTTATATTGTATATTGTATGTCTAGTTCTTAAAAATGGAATTCCTGGGTCAAAGAGTAGGTGCATTTAAAATTCTGGTAAGTACCAGCACATTTTTCTCCAAGAGGCTGTAACCTGGGAAGAAATACAACAGTTATTGGTAGATTATCTGAATTTTAAACAAGGGCATAAAATAAACCCTGAATAAAGATGAGACCATGTACTCGCTGGATGGGGAGAGTCACTATTGTAGAAGATACCAATTTTCTCTGAGTTGATGTGTAAGTAACACACTTTCAAACAGAATTCCAGTGTTGCCTTATAGACAACTTGATACATTGATGAGAAAGTTTATCTGATAAAATAAAATGGAGGGTAGTCACGGGATTTTGAAAGCGGGTCCTATCAGAACCTAAGGTGTCATCATTCAGAGTCATTGAAAGCAGCCTGTCAATTCAGCAGCAGATAGGGGAACCGCAGGGCCCAGAACCGCCTGTGTGTTCATGAGCTTCTCGTGATTGCGGCTGAGAGCGCTTCTCGCGCAGGTCAGGCGCTGTTCTGAGTGCCCCCCTCGGATGGACCGATTTATTCCCTCATGACTCAGTTTGTAAGGAACTGGAGCCGATGAAGGGAGCAGTGTTGTTATTCCCACTTTGTGGGCGGGGAGACTGACGCTGGGAGATGAACATCAGCTGGGAGATGAACATCAACGCAGCAGACCTGAGTTCACCTAGCCAGCCAGAGGGGGAAGTAGGGATACATACATATGGTCACGATAACCTGGATTAGAGAAAGGATGGGTTATTCCAAACAGGACTGGGACTGTTCACTTTTGTGTTCTGTTTCGTGTGCGTTGATGCCTCGGGCCAAAAAAAAAAAAAAAAATCCAAATGAAATTTGAAAAAGCAAAAAAGGCAAATTGTAGAGTGCTTAGAAGACAGCATAGGACACTTTAAAAATATATACCTGAGTTGGAAAGCGCTTCTCTGTACGTATTAACTTCAGAAGTAATAAAGGAAAATGTTTTCATGTGTGCGATACGCCCCTGGCTTTGTGAGCACCATGACCGGGGTGCCTGGCGTAAAGTTACTCAAAAGTTGAAATCAGGAACTTGAGGGTGGTTCTCTGTCCCACGGAAGAATTGTTAATGATACGAGAAATTGGTATGAATAATTCTGAGGAACATGTTCATTGGTTGAGTCATGGAAAGTGGCTGAAGGAAGTGGTAGTAGCTTCTGGATTTTCAGGCTGTTTCACTTCGGGGGAAGCAGTAGAGTTTAAAATTGTACTATTTTATATCTACGCTTGTTGGATTTTCTGCTTAAATGTTTTCATTATGTCTCAGGGACCATATCTGTTTCCCTGTGATTACGTGTGAAATTCTAGTGTAGTTAGCGTGTATTTACACCACTTCCTAGGAATCTATTTATGGTGTCAGCTAAGGCACATTGGATTGTTTTTTAATGACAGCTGAGCATTTGAAAGTTAATTGTAGAAATTACCATATTTTGCCATGTGTGATGTGCGCCCATGTTTTGTGCGCATTATACACGGGATTATCACACCCATTATTATACCCATGGTATGAAATCACTATACCCGTATGTGTAATGAGTGGCCTTATTTTTCCCTCAAAAGTCTGGGGGGGGGAATGTGGTAGCTAAGTAAATAGATAAAAGTAACTGAACATTAATCTTTATAGATAGGAATTGTGTCCTGAGTGGCTGTTGTAACGTAGCTTTTATTCTGGTGGTTACTGGTCCATGCCCGTGTGTTTCACATTGCCTTAAAGGTAAACCGAAAACTCACAGTGCTTTATGTAATGGGCTTCCACCCTCAGTGGGCTTCATGGCAGGGCATTTTTCTGCACCTGTTACGTTTCTACAACAACTGCCATGCACTAGAACTATTTTTATAGTTTTTAAGGCAAAAGGCTTTAACTCATGTCAGCCTATTTTTGCATTTTAGACATTCATGGTTGCAACTAATTTATGCACTTGGCTGAGTATCCTGACCACACTCTCAACCCTGAAGTTTGTTTGAGGACAGCTCTGTTGGACAGCTGATTTCCAGGTCACACCCGGCCTTCTCCCCAGGTTGTGCAGTGGTGCGGATTGCACTGCTGCATTCGGAGAGATGTCTGTCCCCACCCCCACCCCTGTCTGTCTCTCAGAAATACTGATGTTTCCATGTTAGGGACTTGCGGACTTTTATTTCGTATTCAAGAAAGACTGCGCTGCCCATTGATTGCTATCCCCAAGCGACAGAGATCAGCCATCCACACCAACAAATAAGGAGGTTGAAACCAATCTGTGACTTTGAGGGCTATAATACAGCGCATATAGTGCTGTTTCCTGTGTGGTTTGAAGGACAGAGATTACAGTAGTTTCAGTTTTTCAGCCCTTGGAACAATGCGCTGGCTCTGACTTTTCCTTGCTCTTTAATCTTTTTTCTATTTAGAGACCAAATGTAAACTCGGTACAGTTCTAAGAATAAAACTGAGTATAAATAAGACAGATCACTATGCTGCTAAGGAAATTGGCTTTAAAAATAATAATTTTGGTGAAAAATTGGGAAATGTAATGAATTACATTATATTTTTGGACATAACTCTGAATGATAAGAGTTCAGTCTTCTGAAAGACCATGAATCTGGCTGTCCCTTCATGTGTAGCGCCTGCCACCCACTTCTGACAGCCCAGCACCCCTCACCCCAGGGTCATGTGCTCAGGCACTCAGGGACCCAGCGTTGAGCACTGGGGTGACCGAGGACAAGTGAGGGGACTGAGCAGTTGTTTTTTGTTTCTAGAGTTCTTGATCAAGTGCTAAGTAAGATGAGAAGATAGTTTATGTCTAGTATGAGATTTCTGAAATATTTGACTGGAACATATTTTGAATCTCTGAATTTTGAAAGGCAGTCTTAAAACTTACTAGTTTAACAACTTCTGATCTTTTAGGGAGAGACATTGGGACAGTTTACTGATTTTTAAATTGATCTAAAATTGGCATGTTTCAGAACAGTATTTGCAGTATAAGGCTGCAATAAAAATAGGCCTTTTGCCTTCTCTGACCTAGAGTGCTTCTTCATTTATTTATTGCAGAGAAGAGTGGCTTCAGGTTGCTCCTTTATGGGTTCGCCAGGTGCTTTATTTCCATTCCTTCTTAAACAGATAAATTCTTAATAATGAGAAGGGTGTGGTGAGCTCATGGGTAGGAAATTTCATTTTGCATCCTAAAAAGTGGATGAAAATAATTGACTCTGAGTGACCAGCCGTGCCACAGAAGCACTACTTTAAAACATCAGAAAACCAGTGCTTGCCGAAATTTTTACCATGAAACTCACCACGTGAGATTCAGTGACCTAGCCCTGGCTGTGTATGTCATGTTAATTACCGAATCGCACATGGCCCTTCACTTCGGGATGCGTCCAGAGAGGAGTGTGTATTATGTATTAGTTGGAGTTACACGTTTCAGTTACTGTGTCAGAACCACCTACTCTCACCAGGAGAATGCCGACAAGTGAGTTGACTGATGAAAGTTACTCAGTCATTCTGGTTTCTCGTGCCCAGGAGGGAGATGAAAACGGGCACTGATAGTACTTTCTATGGACATTTACTAGGATCGTAAGATTGGCACACGTACCTGGCTTAAATAAAAAACTGGTTTTAATTTGCTGAGCTTGCTTTGTTTTGTTTTGTTTTTTTAATAGTATACATTCCCAAGGAGTGAAAGTTCATTTTTTTCTTGGTTATCTTAAGAATTTTCACTCTCTTGGAATTGTCACTGGAAATTTGGCAGGGGTGTCCAACCTGTGGCCTGCGCTCTTCATGCAGCCCAGGAGGGCTGTGAATGCGGCCTGCCACAAAATCGTAAATTTACTTAAAACATGATGAGATTTTTATGTGATTACGTGTTGCAGTGTATTTAATGTGTGGCCCAAGCCAACTCTTCTTCCAGTGTGGCCCAGAGACACCCAAAGATTGGATACCCCTAGAGGGTCTGTGCCACTTCCAGTGACAATTCACTTGTTTTCTGATTCACTCTCTTAATTCAGGACATAATTATCAAATCTAGAAGGATATCAGTAGTGACTAATTTTTTTGTTTAGCTCAACAAACATTAATGGAGCACATTTTGTTCTAGATCCCTGCTCTGTAGAAGCTGGTAGTTTTCAGTGCTGTGTGCTGTGGCAGTCAGTTCTGCGATGTGTAATTCACCTTTAAGATTCAAAGGTGTGCATTGCTTATTCATGAAAAATGAGTACGAACACGAGTCTGGTCCTCCTTCATAACACTGCATGCTGGTGACTTCTGTGGTTGGGAAAGTGGTGGAATGATAGCTAAAAGCCTGGGCTTGCTGTAACAGTTGATTTTTTGCATTTTTTTGTTAATTTAAAAGTGCTTGAATCAAATCTGGAGACATGCATGTGTTTTGTAAAGGGATCTCAATAGGAGAACAGATTAAGAACTACAGAGTAACTAGAATTTACTTACATAGTTACAACTCCTTGAATAAACTGATGTGGAAAATGTACTGTTTACTTAGGGTGTAACAAGCTGCGAAATGCAATGCGTAACAGTTTGGAGTTTTTTCTCGACAGATATTTATTGCAAACCTCGAACGTACCAGGCACCGTTTCAGATGCTGGAGATAGAGCAGTTGTACACGTGTCTGCCGTCCTGGAGCACTTGAATGGTGCGGGCGGAGAGCGGCAAGTAGGATGCTGTGTGTGATGCTGCATGCTAGGCTCCCTGCCGTGCCAGTTCTAGGTCAGGTCCTTCCCCCAAAGATGACAGCGATACTGTTTTCTGTGGTGTCCGTTTTGTAGCTTTTCTGTATAACCTCACCACGTAGTTGTGCATTCCGTAAGCACCGTAGCTGTGCCTGGGAAGTTTGCGCAAACAGAACCGTGCAGCGTGGGTTCTGTTGTGTGTGGCTGCTTTGGCTCAGCATTGTGTGGGATGATTGATGTTGTGGGTAGCTGTAGTTCATTCCTTTTCATTGTGTCCAGGGACGAAATTCCCAGTAATCCATTGTATGAGGGCTTGCTGCCAGATCGGCTGGGAAAAAATAGTTTGAATTGGACTTCTGTGGTTTGGGGATGAAATTCTGCGTGCCTGTGTCTGAAGGGCAGGAGTTAGATGAGCATGTTTGTTAGTTGTACGGGTGCTATCGACTGTGTGGAACGTGGTAGGCTGCTTCCGGGACTCACCTTGAACAGCCGGTTGTAGTTTGGAGGGCAGTTTACAACTAAGGTCTTAAAGTCCATCATCTCTACGCATCCATTTGTTTGATCAGGCCAGTAAAAGGCACAATCAGACAAAATACGTACTTTGGACAAAAAAACAACTAAAAACAAGTCTACTTTTCAAAGTATAATTGTAGGAAATCTTTCCCATATCATGTCATGTAAAGGAACTTTGGAAGATTTATTTACTGGTTGGTTTGTTTTTTTAACACTGGTAAGTGTTAGAATATTTAAACAAACAAACCTGTATTTTGATGCTGTGGTGCCTACACAATCAGAAGATGGTGCCCATGGCAGGTAGATTCAGGCTCTAGTTGTAAAAATGAGAAACGTGTCAGTAATAAATAATGGCCCCATGACATTGGACACTGATGCTGTGACAAGTACTAAGCTAAGTGTTTTGTGTGGCATTTCATTAAATGTCCCCTCTGTTAGCTACTTCCTGGTATCTGTTTAATTGGTGAGGAATCGGAGGTTCAATTCACCTTCTCTAGCTAATCACACCCCTGCTCACCCGCTTCATCACTCCTGTGTGCGTAGGCCTAGGTGTGCTGGCCTTCTGAAGGAGTCCCGGGGAGCTGCCTGTGGAATGGGGTTGGGTGAGTCTGCCACCAGACCAGCAGTGTGAATCATAAAGCGTGAGAGTGCCCTGGCGGTCAGAGAGCACAAGCTGGGCTGCGGGAGCGGCTGTTTTGCAACTCCAGCTGATCCTTGGCTCCGAGGAAGCCGGGCCAGATCTGCCAGTTTTCTAAAGCCGGGCTGTCAATCCGGATTTTTATGTAAATCACCTCGACTTGAATGCTGTCAGCTGCTTTCATTCTTTTCTACCCTTTCATTGTGAAATGCAATGCCTCCGTAAAAGTGCATAAAACAAACGTACTTGTATGAATCACCTTAAATGTAAACACCATCCAGGCCAAAGGCCAGATCGTTGCCAGCTTTCCAGAAGCCCCCCACCACCACCACTAGCCGCCTCCCAGTACCATCGCCCTGCTGAGTGCTGAGGCCACTGACTGTCCTGTTGTTTACACCTTTCCTCCCCCACGGCAGCCACTGTTCTGACTTGGTTTTTAAGGTTCCTATGTTGTTGCATATCAGTTGGTTTGTTTCATTGCCGTCCGGTGTCGCGTGCCGGTACCAGCATACTCAGTCTGCCGGGGACGGGCACTCGGGTCATCTCCTGATTCTGGCTGTCAAGAATACTGCTTCCCCGAACACTTGCCGATGCCTCTTGGTGAGCGTTGCATATGTTTATGTGTTTAAGGATCTCACTGCTACTGGACTGCTTAATGTGTCTTCAGTTGTCGTAGGCAGTGTGTTTTCCAAAGAGGCCGTGCCACGTACACTGCGCCCTCAGTGAATGAGTTTCCGTGCCCGGCGGTGCGGCAGCGCCCGGCTTCAGACGCTGCAGGCCAGCCCTTCCGGTGGGTCCGTGGTGTAGTCTCACTGCAGTTTTAACTTGCGTTTCTTTGGCTAGATGAGCAACTTTATGTTTATGGCCTGTTCAGGTCTTTTGCCTGCTTTTCTTTGGGATTATTTTTCTTCCTGACTTTCCTCAGACCTTCTTGGATAAAAACCTAGTTGATTATATGTCCTGTAGCTACAGTTTCCCACCTGGTGGCGGTCTCTGTCTGGTGTTTTCCTGACCAGAAATTCTTCATTTGAATGTGGGCTGAGGGTAGTGGTGCAGAGAAAGGCCAGCAAGGGAAAGTTCCAGGAGAGGGACCTGCAGCAGACTCAGTCCTACACAGACAGAAGTCAGGTAACACAAGGACTGAAAAATGATCACCGAGGAACCCTCAGTCTGTATTACTTTAGGACTTTGGGCTCTGGACTCCCGAATCTTGGGGCCACTACTTAATAGCTGTTTTCTTATCTGAAGCGCAGCGGAAGGGAACAGCACCCCTCTCGGGGCGGCTGGCCTCTGGCGCAGTGCCCAGCACCTCATAAGCTATTACGTTAGCCATATCTTTTAAAGACATTGAAGTGAGGCCCATCCTAATACCAGAGAAGAGGCATGTGGGAGCTATGTGTGTGTGTGTGCACACTTGCACACACATGTAATTTGTGTGTGTCTGTATTTGTACATTTATCGGATACTGGACAAATGGCAGCCTGTAGGTTAGGAGTCCCAGCCCAGCAAGGGATGCTGTGGTTTCAGAAAGACCCTTGAACTAATTGCCATGGCATTAAATAAGAGAGGCAGTCTGGTGTCTGCTGGGTCTGGGAATAGACCTTAAAGACTATTCCAAATCCAGTGCACCTGGCCCAGTGTGGCGTATCCATCCAGTACGGTGAATGATGAGCAAGTTCTGTTCAGTTTTTACCTCCTGTCTTTCCGCTTGTTCCGTCTGTACTTCTTACTGTTACGTCCCCTCCCCCAACACACATGCACATGCACACACTATAATCCATTATAATCTCCGTTTCCTGTAACGGCCTCCTGAGAAGTATCATGCCCCTTCTCCCCACTAACAATCTGTTTTTCTAAAATGATCTTCTCAAAGTCCACATTTGATTAGTGTCCCCTCTCTCCTGCACCCCAGCTCACCCCAGAACTGCTAGGCTCCTTCCTGCCTTTAGTGGTGAAAGACCAAAACCAGAATGTGGTCACTGAGCTCCTCCTGGGTTACTGGGCCCCTGCCTGCCCCCTGGCCTCCCCTTGCTTCTTTCTCTTTTTACTCCCTGTCCCCAAACCGCGCTGCCCCTCTGCTGTCCTTCCAGGTCCTGCACCTCCTGCCAGCTTCCTCTTTGACCCTCCCTCGTAGCACGGGTTTTCTTTCTTTTCTTTTTCTTTTTTTTGTAGTATTAATTTAAGCCTGTGATTATGCACTTGGTCATGGCATTTTTTGCTCATCCACTTCTGCTAGATTATAACCCCTTGAAGACAAGGTCAAACTGATCATGTCCTCTTATTTGCAGAGCTTAACACGGGGTCTGGCATTTAATTAAACTCAAATATTGTTTGACTGGACGAGAGAAGCATGCTTGTACCCCGGGGCTTTTGCACATGCTGTTTTGTCTTCCTGGAAAGCTTGTCCCTCCTTTGCCTAGCCCCTGTCCAGTTCTTTTCCTCGAGAACCCTGCCCTGAAGCCAGAGATGGCATTAGAACTCTGCTGTGAGCGCCCCAGACTGTCCCTGTGTAGCACTTAGCACCTTGTGCTGATTTGTTTACTGGATATTTGCTTCCTATCTGACATCCCTCCTAGACTAGAGTTACCTTTTTTACTCTGTTACTCACTTCCTGGTAACAGACCAGCTTGAAGCTTAAATTCAGCCCATAAACTCCCAGAAGATCCTAGAGCGTCTGCAGGACCAGCTGTGTTTTTCTTCTCTGCAAGGGCAGGCGGCTGCCGGGGCAGCCAGCTAGCTCCTGGGGAAGTGGCTTAATGACCCGGAGTCTTGGTTTGGGTCTTTCCTAGACCAATAGTTAATTTCTACTCCCTGCCCATGAATTTGTATTCCCCTGTTGCTCAGTGAGTTGGAGACCTTCCCCATGTGTTTATTGGCCACGTGCATGTCCTCTTGTGACATGTGTGTCTTCGACCTCTTAGCCCATCTCTTCTCCTAGGATACTGTGTTGGATAGGGGTCATCTGTCCTGTTACTTTAAAAAATGCAGTTTTACTTGAAAGTAAAGGATGTTTCTTCTTTGTTGTGGATGGGAAATACCTAATCAACCGTGGTAATACCCAAGTGGCATGAATTAAAACCGGCACATTTACCATTGAACCTGACCCATTACTGCTGCCACCAGAGTGGTAAGATTGTCAGCCTCAAGGTACCGGGGTTGGCACCAGTGGGGAGGTCCCGACCTGCCAGGAGCACGTAAGGGAAACTCTGCAGTTGACACACAGCTTGTCACCTTTTTAACTGCCGTGATTTGTTTAAAACAGTTTTATGATTTAAGGTGAAGAAAGGAGGCCAGTGGTAGAGAAATGGCCCGTTGAGTCCCACACTTGGTCTCTTTTTCATTGAGTGCTTTGTTGTGTACCATGGTTCTCCATATGTATTATTATTTAAACTGAAAGGATTTCTTAAAGCCCCTACTTTTGAACAAATCACAGCCTTGGAGAAAAGTTGCAAAATGTTAGAGTCCATACATCCCGCTTCTCACTCCCCTTACATTTTACATAACCGTAGAACAGCTGTGGAGAACCAGGCATGAACCTTGTTACAATAATAACGAAACTACAGACTGTTCAGACTATGCCAGTTCCGCAGTGCATCAAATCGTTCGTTTCCTTTTGGTGTCTTTGAATCTGCCCCAGACCTTCAAGACTTCCCTCTGTCTTTCATGACCTTTGTACTTTTGGAGAGAATTGATTGATCATTTTGTGGAATGCAGCTCAATTTCATTTGTCGGCTCATCACTGGAATAGGTGATGCATTTTTGGGAGCCGTGTTGTGTCCTGGTGCACCCTGTCGTGGGGTTCACGATGATGACATGACTTGTTACCTCGATCATTTGGCGAAGGTGGTGCGTCTCCTCTGTCAAGTTACTGTTTTGTCACCGACACGTATTTGAGGCTGTGTTAGTCCTGTTACGCCTCAGACCTGCTTTCTCCTGTCCTCCGTTGCTTTCCCTGCATCCTCACTGGCCGCTGCTTCTCAGGTTAGTTTGGTTCTTCCTTTTTCCCACTAAAATATCTGTCATCGTGGTCCTTGGGTAATTGAATCTTTTCTCTTGGCTTTACTGCTACTTTGTTGATTACTTCTGGGTCCTTATTCACTCTGATCTGGGTCTCCATCTTACTGCCTGTTGCCTGTTACTCCTCGCCAGTTGTTCCACGGGCACCTTAAATTAAGGATGTTAAACTGAATTGTGATCTTGCTTCTGCCTTTCCATTCAGCCCCCTAACTCAGAAACCAGTGCCCTTTGACTCCTCTCCCGTTTCACTTGCACTTCTAACTGGTGCCCCTGCCACAAAGCCATCTTCCGCACAGCCGCCGTCAGGAGTTCTGACCTTCTCATTTGATCGCCTGACATGCCCTGATGATTTCCCTTGAGTGTCAAGTCCGTCGCATTAGGGACCTGTCGTGATGGTGCCTGTACAGCCTCTCTCTCTCCCTTTCCCTAGATCAGAGCACTGGCGGGACTTGGCCAAGGCCGTGTCAAAGCCGGCTTTGTGTACAGCATCCATAACCTTGTTGGCTCACTGTTTCCTCCCCCGAAACAGCTTTCTGCACTTTTTCATGGTCACCCTGCAAGCTGGATCTCCAGTGTTGCTTTCTCGGAGACTCAGCCTCTAATCATGACAGCACAGAGTCCTTCCGTCCCCCAGGACAGCGCCCTCACAAACCATTTATGTATTGTTCAAGCCTTCTTGAGCTGGTTGGCGGGGGGGGGGCTTGTTTTGTCTCCACAGCACTTAGCATGTCTGGTGAGTGTTTGTTGAATGAATGAATGACTTCTTTGTTATTATTATTATAGCCGTAAGGATAGTAAAATTTAACCGGCTGCTTTTATTATATTTAGATAATGCATAAGGTTTTCCTTATAGTTAAGATTTTTCTTTGTTTGGAGAACACTGGCTTTATTTATCCTATTTTTTTATTTGACTTCTTCCAATTATAGGTTCGCCCTGTGTTTTCAGTTTCTGTTCTCCAGTCTTTTCTCCATTTATTTGTCACCCGCCCTAAAGGACAGTGAAACTGCCTAGAATGGGGATCCGAAGTTTTGGCAGGAAGCCCTTCTGAGTTGGCGATCTGAGTAGTGTCTTTGCCAGCTGGAGCTTGGGACAAAGAAACCAAAGAAGCTCTTGGTAGACTCTGAAATGCAGCTTTTTGCTTCTTCAGAAATTGTGATTCTAGTCGGTTGGTGCTGCCTGAGAAATGGACGCAGGACTCAGGCTCTGGTGGTCACGGACGGCACAATGTCTCCGTGCCTCCTGGGGCGTGTCGCTAACTATGGAATCGGCAGCCCATCGGGACGACACTTGGAATTGCAGTCTGATAGCATTTAGAGACAGAGGAAGTTTTCTCTTAGAAAATTTCGTCCAGTTCCCTAACTTTAAAGGTGAGGACAGCTGAGGTCACCTGTCTAGTCACTGGCAGATTTGGGCTCTGGTCTTGCCACTTCTGTTCCAGCTCATTTTCAGTTTAACAGCGTTTCTCAGAGTCACTGAGGAGTGACAGTGCTGGCATCCTGCTGTAGGGGTCCCACTTTTTCCCTGGTCTCCCACAAACCTGGAAGTTTGGGGAATGAAAATTACAGATTTCTGGAAGGTCTTTGTCCAAGTTACACAATTACACATTGTCCTTTTTTTTTTTTAAATGAGAAAAATGACGAGCAAGTTTACAATAAGGGTGTTGTTCTAAAAATCATTTATTTGAATAGATAATAGATGAACTTGATGAGAACCGCAAAGGGGTTCATAGTGAAAAGATTCTGACCACCCCACCCCCATTTCCATTGCTGCACCCCAGAGGACCCCTGTTCAGCTCTTACAAAGGAAACCCCCTTCTCCTTTTGTCTTCATGTAGTGCTCACGAAAACAGTGCTGATAAATTCACGAGTACACGTTTTCTCTCCGTTTTAAGCCTTCCATTTCTGAGTGATGTACTGTAAGAAAGCTCGTTCCCCTTTACCCCTCCAGTTTATGGCAGTTGTTTGTGAATATAGCAGAGTTGAAAGAATTTTATAAAGGATAACCTTGAGTCCTGACAGCTGAGATTTTCTTACTATATTTTACGATATTTGCGTATCACACATCGGTGTGTTCGGCATCCCTCGCTGCATTCAGGACTCCTCGTGGGGTCTGCTGGGTTTACAAACAACCGTGGGCAGAATTCTGCTGCTTTTTCCGCGGACGGAGATGACATGGTTCATTGTTTAACCTAGGAGTACATTTTTTTCTGTGGTGGTGTCTTTTTTTAAGTGATGAGTATTGGTAAGGCATAATACTCATTTATACTGTGTGAGTTGTTTTAGTGTGCTGGTCAAGAGCCTCCCTGCCTGCCTGCCCGTTCTGATGGCTCATTCTCTGTTGCCCTCATAGGTCTCCCATCTGACAGACCAAGCTAATGAGACTATGTTTGGCTTCCACAGAGAAGGGAGGTATTACACTACCCTTTGTGGGGGAAGCCATTGTGTTAGGTGAGATGTGTACTTTTCTAATCCCTTCAAAGAAGAAACATATTTTGATTGGAATGCTGAGGAGAATTGTTTTAGTATTTTTATTTTTCCCCTTATCTTATACAAACAAAATAATTTAAATTTCTTTTACGGTACTCTTCTTAAAGTTTGTACCGTAAGACCTTACTGTATAAATCCCTTAGTGACAGCAGATTAAATGCCTTTTATAATTAACTATAAAACAAAATAGTCTTCTTAAATATTTGCTTTTCCTAAAAGCTAAGTTAAAAATAGATATTTGAAGCTTCAAACAGGATTTGGTAAACGTGGCTTAAAATACTTTGGCACTGTGTTGCAATTGGGAATGCTGAAAGGAAAGCCAAGAGAGAAAGGACCTAATGAAGAATTGTCACCCACGATTCCTTCACTTGGATGTGATCATCCCTGTCAACATTGCGTCTGTCCTTTCAGCCTTGTCTTCCCTGCTCATGTTTCAGCCAGGCTAACAGCCTATCAGCTGCTTCACAGAATTAACGTTAGGCCAGTTTCCCCATTTGATTGATACTCTCTCACAAAACGGAAAACTGTGCTCACCAAAACCACACAGAGGATGGTGAGCCCTTTCTCACCCGAGCGGAGGCTCTCCAGACCCTGGCCTGTGCGTGGGCCCCTCAGTTCCCGCTGACGGGAAGGGGATTGGAAAGGCTGGAGGCGGTGCCTCACTGGAGAGGGGTCAGGAAGAGGGGATCATACGTGTTTTTTGGTAGACTCGCTTAATGCCTGTCAGCAGAATTACATCATCATCGCTTCACACCAATGGAGGAATTTTCTTTTAATACCTTGAATCCTGGTCAGTTTTTGTTGAAACAAAACAGCCCTGTTTCCAGCAGAGGTCTCATTAAAGGGAGGCTTGCTGCACTGGGTTGGAAAGCCGCAACAAAACGCTGTGAGGTTGGCAGTTCTTATCTGTGGGAGTGAACAGAGAGATCCTTTCTCTCCCTCTCTTATTCATCGGGCAGGAAAGTTAATCTAGTTGCTTTGAATTTAGGGAAGCAGGCTTTCTTCATAGGGGTTCATTTTCTAAAGTAGCATTAATCCTTGGTTAAAGTTGCTGTGGGAAAGGAGAAATGGGCCCCTCGCACCTGGATGGGCACGTTCTGGGGATGCTGATGACAGGGTGTGATGGAACACAGCTGGCGCTCGTGACGCGGGCAGTCACAACACAACTCTGTGCTCAGCATGCCCCCCTCCCCCCTTTTGTTACCTCTGCAAAGGCCTTTACAGAAACTGTTGATCGGTGTGCTGACATTTAGGAGCCCCAATCCCATAAAGGGGCAACAGTAAGAGGGGTTGAATTGAATTACTTTAAGCCTCCAAGAGCATAACACAATTTATAAGAAATTTACTTTGAATTCTTGAGTGCTCCTCCCTCAGGTAGTAATTTATTTCCCTCTCTAGTAAGAGTTTCTTGACAGGAGATGAACCTGAACGCTCCACAGTGGTTTGAGTCGGACCTTCCTTAGAGCTTGCGCTGTGGTGGTTCTGGGCGAGTTTTTACGGAGGAGTTTGTTTTTCTTTTTCTGTTTCATGTGTGAAAGTGTGTGTGCAATAGTGCACTAGAAAAGCTGTTTTCCCCTTAGGGAAAAAAGCTCGAAGACAATTCTGTAGTACAGCCTTGACTAGGTGGGACAGCAGTGTTTAACTGCGATATGAAAGCAGCCATTGGCCAAGCCTATCACACGGCCCCATCTTGCTTCCTGTGACATGGACATTTATAATTACTGAGTTCAGAGGCATTTGACTTCTTCCTTGTCTTTGCACAGCGTAAGGAACGCTTCAAAGTGTATGTGTTCGTAGATGTTTTAAGATAATACTATTCCACCTTTCATTCTTTTCTACCTCGTGTTAAGTATAAAGTTGCAGAATTAGCTGGAATACTGATTTTAGCCGGCAAGAAAGGAACAGAGCGGCATCTGTCCAAATTAAGTTAAAAACAAAGGAAATTCCTGTGTGTAGTTTCCTGTCTCTTACAGCAAAAGCAAACAAGAAAACCTTCCACAATTATTAAGCTCTTTGCAGAGTATCTAATAGGATAGAATGAATGTTCATGTGCTAAATTGTTCACTGGATGTTCTGGCTCGCTTTATTAAAGACATCTTCTTAAAAGATGGATGACTTGTTTCTCTTTTCCTTTATCAGAGTGCAGCAATGGAGGAAACAGCTATATGGGAACAGCACACGGTGACGCTTCACAGGGTGAGTCTCTGCTGCAGTAAATAATCTGTGTGTAACTCAGGATATTGGCAGCTTTTGGAAACAATAGAGGAAAGCCAGATGTCAGGAAGCCCAAAGAAAGGGGAAAAACTTTTCTATATTCCTTTGTTTAAAATTAGAATTGCAATAAATTCTTTATTAAGGTCAAAAGCGAACATGATTACTTTTTCAAATATCCTTTTGGTGGTTACTTGTATATTTGCTGTTTTTATTCCTGCGTGAAGGAATGGAAGTTATTTTAAAAATTTTGGGTGATCAGATGACAGACACTGTACGTTGTGTAAATTGTAAACCGCTTCAGCTTTTTTGAGTACATATGCATGCATTGTAGGCTTGGGATGTGAAGTAAACCAGGTCGTGTGGCTAATAAAATCTTAAAAGATGCTTGTTGATTTGAAACATGTAGACCCTGAGCTGTTGCTCAAACACCTGCAGATGGGCACAGAGCAAATAGCAGCAAGCCGGATAAGAGTAAGAGCTCCGTCTGCTCTGTCCTTGAGTCCTGGTCTGCCTCTTTCCCTTTAGAAATGGGCAGGTCGTCCAGGCTGGTGTGGCTCAGTGGAAGGAGCACAGGCCTGTGAACCAAAGAGTCTCCGGTTCTATTCCCAGTCAGGGCACATGCCTAGGTTGTGGGCCAGGTCCCCAGTAGGGGGCGCGTGAGAGGCAGCCACACACTGATGTTTCTCTCCCTCCCTCTCTTTCTAAAAATAAATAAATAAAACCTTAAAAAAAAAGAATAACTAGGTTATCATAAGTTTTCTTCTTAGTGTACTAGTATGGTCCATTTCTTGCATTTTGAGTGTTGAACAGCCTTGCACTCCCAAGATGCATTCCTCTTGGTTGTGATGTAGCACCCGTTTTATACATTGCTGGATTGATTTGCTGCTGATGTGTTTTGAAGATACTTGTTTCTATGCTCATAAAAAACACTGGTCAGTACTTTTTTCGTGTATTGTTTTTATCTGGTTTTGGCATCAGGGAAAGCCACCAGCCTTAAAATGAGCGAGCAGTTGGGAAGCATTCCTTCCTCTCCGGTGCTCTGGTGCAGTGGGTGTTATTTCTTCCGTTAATGTTCTGGGGCTCCTCAGTGTAGCCAGCCCGTCTGGGTCTTTGTGGGAAGGCTTTACACTGTGGATTCCAGTGCTTTGATGTTGCAGGGAAGTGTTCATTTACATGTTTCTTTGTTAGGTGTTTTTTTTGGTAGCTTTGATAGTTTGTATCTTTTCAGAGTATATGTTTCTTTCATTTAATTGATGAACATAAAATTGTTAACAGTGTTTCATTATTTTATTGCTATTGATCTGTAATGAGAGTGTTCTGTTTTTTAATTTGTGTCTTTTATTTCTTGGTTTGTCTGGCTAGTGGTTTAACAATTTTGATTGGTCTTTTCAAAGTACCAGCTTTTGTTTTCATTAATATTTTTTGTTTTGTGTTCTGTTTAATTGATTTCTGCTCTTACTGTCATATTTCCTTCTGCTGACATTGGGTTTAAATTGTTCTTTTTTTGTAATTTCATAAGGTAGAAGCCAGATCATTCTCTGGAGATCATAGATGTTATTATCACATTACATTTGTTTTTTTCTAGTACTTCTTAGTTTTTAAGTAGGCAAAATAAGACACATCAGGTAAAATGTTTCTGCTTTCTACTATTTTGCCTCGTTTAGTTAGGAATTCAGGTGTGGGGAAATAGTGTATTTGCTACAGATCATATTAGCTTACGTAAAGCAGGGAAAATCCCTTGGATACTGAGAATGTGTGACGTGTCACACCTCATAGTAGGGATAATACTCAGGCGGGTCTCAGAGCTCCTGTCCAGAAGGTTAGTGTGAGTTTACTCAGTAGCCGGCCTCTTCCGGTGCCTCAGTCTCCTTGTGCCACGAGGAGGGTGCCAGCCCAGACAGCGCCGTCAGAAGATAATGGGATGGGGTGAGTGTGCCGTTTGTAAGGCTGTGGTCCTTAGGCTAGGCTAGCTGTTGTGCTGGGAACAGAGCTGTGCTGCCTCAGGGCCTCGTCAGAGGGAGTTGGGATAGAGGGGGAGTCCTCAGCAGCCATCCCTCCAGGACCTGGTTTGGAAAATAGCCCTGTCAGAGCAAGCTGAGAGACTTTTCTGTCAAACCGTAATTCATCTGACGTTACTCTCTGAGGCTGCAGCACAGTCCTTTGGTGTTCCGCGTTGGTCCAGAGTCAAAGTTAGCTCAGCTTCAGCATTGTCAGCAGACTTGGGCTGTTGAGAGCCTGATGATAATATTTCCGGCCTTGGAAGCTAAATGTCTCAGGCCCTGCAACTCTGCAGTTGTACTGCAGAAGCAGCCATGGACAGTAGACAGACACATGGGGTGGCTGTGTTCCAATAAAACTTTATTTACAAAAATGGGCAGCTAACCCAATTTGGCCTGCAGGCCGTGACTTCTGTCCCCTGATGCAAAGCAGTGACTCTGAGTTTTATTGTACAGGGAAATCAACAGGGTCACCCCCACTTGACTCACTTGGTCTGGGTTGGGGCCCCTAACATGGATTTTTAAAAATGTTTCACTTTGAGATGAAAGGCCGTGGCCTCTGGCATCGGACTTTTGAGAAACACTGAGAGGAATATGAGGTGACCAAGTGGGCTTTTGGTAACAGTAGTGATTGAGGGGGATGGTTTGAGGCCATGTTCTTCCAGCAGTACCTGCAGCCTGGATGCCGTGTGTTGCTGAGTGAGCACAAATCCACATTCTTTGCCTGATGGCCAGTTACACATAAGGTGGAGGTAACTGCATCTTTTAAAGGTATAAAAATTCTGTAGATGAGCACTCAACATTTTCTGCTGTTATTCACCAAGAATAACGATATGATACGCTCTGTGTTGCTTCCTTCTTCTATTTGCATTCCCAGAGGACACTTTCTTCATGTTAGAATATTAGAAACCACAGAAATGCTATTCATTCTTCAAGGCTAAGTAACTTTCTGGTGCTCCAGTGCTGTGCGGCAAGCACTGTCACCGTCCCTGGAATTGCATCAGAGAACAGACACAGGCAGGGCTTGCCTGCTGGACTCTGCTCTCAGCGCTGGGGGGGACTGTGCATACCAGGTGGCTATCTGCCTGGGCTCCTGCTGCATCGCTGTGTTCTTTCGGGTCAGAAGTCTTCATCAGTGTCACATCCCCTTCGTGCTCGTTGCTTGGCTAAAAACCCGGTAAAACATTTCCCAGAGGCCGCTCTGGTCAGCAGAGTCACTCTCAGGAGGCCACTGTGGCAGCACTGTCCAGGGGCGATATGGTGCAGAGCACGTATGTGAGTTAGAGTTGTCTAGTCTTCTCGGTAAAACATGAAATGCAGGTGAAATTAACTTTATAGGAGATCTTACCGATTTGCCTCAGCATATCCAAAATACCATTTTTAGCAGGTAGTCAGTACATACAAATTGATGTCCTTGACTTTTCTTTCCAGAGAGTCTTCCAAACCCATGCACACTTTCCAGTTTCAGCACGTCCCTGGCAATAAGACCAGTCGCATTTTCAGTGCTGAGTAGTCACGCGTCTCTTGCTCACCATAAATTCAGTCTGTCTCCCAGGCAGAGATGCAAATGCGGAAGTTACTGCTGCTCGTGGCTCTTACGGTCTCAGAAAGGAGAGACACGGGGAGCGGAAAACCCTTTGATGCGCTTCCTTCTGTTCCGAAGCTACAACCATATCATATGTGCGTGTACATGCAAGCACATGAGATACCGTGGGGCTTTAAACCGCTCCCCCCACCACCTCCATAATAATAAACATTATCTGGGACATTTTCTCATGGAAACATAGACAAACCAACTGTCTTTTGACACATTTAAAAATTTTTATGGCCAAGATACATGAGGGGAAAAAAGAATATTTTGCCTGTCTATTGAAAATTCCCTGGAAGGCAGCCACCTTAGTCTTTCAGGAGGTCCAGCACAGAGCCTTCGATTGCCTCGAAGTGGTGACAGCCCCACCCCTCAGTCCTACTTACTGGAAACAGCATTAACAAACTTCTGCGCCTGCTGTTCCTGTCCCTCTCCCATTAAAAAAATGGGTTCACGTATCTCCCTCACACAGCTGTTACGTAGTGTGATTCTCTCACCGACCCCGGTTTCATCTTACTGCTGTAAGAACGAACATCGTAAATGCTCACCGCCGGTCCTCTCCTGTGTCCCTTGTCATTTTGATTGTCAGAATGTCATCCTCTTAGATTCCATAGGAGAGGACCCTGAAAACAGTGTCCTCTGCCTTCTTGCGTGTGTATTAGTTTACCTGTACCCTTTTGTATTTGAAGGTCAGTTTTACGGGATATAAAGTCCTTGGCTCACTGTTTCCCTTGAGTATCTCTATCTTATCTTTGGCACAGCATGTTGCTACCCAGATGTGATGATCATCTAAGTTTTCTTTTCTTCATAAGTTAAAAGCTCTTCTTGCCTAGATGTCAAAAAAACCTTTCCTTTAAAATCTAGTCATGTTATTTGAACATATCTTGGTGTTAGTCCCTGTGAACCGGCACTCTCAGGTGACGGGCAACTACAGTGACGTGCGTTCTTAGAGCACTGGGTAACTTCAATAGGAAAGCACTGGGAAGGGTTCCTTTTTAATTTCTGTTTTTACTATTACTTTGTTTTTGTTTTTTTAGTTGCACTTTTTACTATTTATTTTTCTCTTCTTATGGCTTGTTTGTTCCGGACCCCTACTATCCGTCTGTTGTATCTCATTTGCCTGTTTGGTCTTGTGTCCTATCAAAACTGACTTTTTAAAATTTCTAATAGCTCTTGAATTCTGTCAACTCATTTCTGAGTTTTTATAATTCTTATCTATGTTGTTTCATGTCTGGTATATTTTCGTACACCTTTCAGTTTGTTTTGTAATAGTGACAGTTTTGTTCCTTTTTTCTTTTGAGCGCTCATTCTGGTAGGCTTTCATTTTCTGTGAGGAAATTATTCCACCCCTCATTCTTTTCATAGGAATTTTATAAGGGATTTGATCCTGATACTTTTTGCTTATTTTTATGTGAAATTAGTTTCTCTGAGTTCTTGGAGATTGGCCTAGTTTCCTAGTGGGTTGTGTATGTGTGTGCATGTGTGTGCGAGAGAGAGTGAGTTCATGCATGTGCTACAGATCACACTGCCGCTGCCTGACACTGGCGCTCTCCGTGCCCTGTGTACACTTCATCTGGACTTTCCTCTTTACTTTGTCCCTGCTGTTCTGGTCCCACTGAAGTGCGACGCCCTGCCAGTGGTGCCTGTGTGGGGCCCGTGCCCCGTGCCCAGGACTCTCGGGGGGTCAGAGGGGTCAGCAGGCTCCGGGGCAATCAGGCTCCACTGCAGGCTCCTGGTTCCCACCTGCTGTTGGGGTGGGTGGAGCCCCTCCCAGTGTCCGCTGCCCTTCCCCAGGTGTCCTGCCGTTCTTCCCAGGGAAGACTGGTTATTTGGGGTTCTTGGGTCTCCTTGGTGTGTGAGACACCTTACTGCTTTCCTCAAGTCTCAGGTTTAGTTGGTTTGTCTTCACCTGCTTGTGTTTTGCACCTGGAGGGGACACGCTGTGTACCTGGCTCTGTTGTAGATGGCCGTGGGGTTTTTGGTTTGTTGTGTAGTTGCCCTGCTTGTATTTACTGGGAATTCAGGAAAGTTCCAAATCAATGCTTACTACCATAGCTGCAGATTTTTTCAGAAGTCTGTGTTTAATGCTTAAATTAATGCTAGTTTAAAAAAAGGCAACTCTCTATAAAGGGGAATCGAATTAAAACGATATACTGGTTTCTTAGCTCACTGACATTGATGAACCACTTTGTATTGGGCGCCCCCCTGCAGAGTAGTGCCTCTGGGAACACACAGACAAGTATGTGAATCCTTCCCCAGTGCAGCCTTGACCCTGGACTGCTTTAGTGACAGTGCCAAGTGCCAGGTGGCCAAAGCGTGTACATGCGCTCTGGGAGCTTGCAGGAAAGCTGGGATGGTTTTATGAATGAGATGACAGTGAACCTGGAATTTGAAGGCTGAGCTGAAGCTTGCAAGACTGATGAGGTGCTAGTGAAATCCTAGGCCGAGAGCAGACACAAAAGCACAGCCTGATAATGCACAGGCTGCTGAAGCAGGGACCTGGACTTCAGGGTGTTTAGAGCAAAGCGGGGGCGGGAAGCAGGTTGGAGTTCTGTTTCAGGATATTGACACTGAGGGGTTTGGGGCCTCTGGGCAGTGGGATGACAGGGTCTGGTGGGTTTCAGAGGAGCCCTTCAGACATGGTGGAGGGTAGAGCGTAGTGCAGCAGAGGTGGGCAGGGTTCTGCAACGGCCAGGTGGGGCCCAAGACCGCAGAGGGGAGGGGAGTGTGGAGTAGTCGAACCCTTTGAAGTTTTGGTCACTGCCCTGCTTTGCTGTTCACAAGACATTTAAGGCTGGAGTTCTGGGTCCTGGCTGCCTGTGACGGTCACCAGCTTAGTGGGTGTGGGGCAGGGGTTCAGACACCAGCAAGCGTTAGGTAGCTCTTCCGCAGTGATTCTTCTCTGCAGCCAGGGTGGGGAACCGGGCTTCCCCGGTGGTCCTTGAGTGAGCTGTGGCCAGCACTGACTCAGCAGATTTCCCACCCTGCTCAGCGCCGGGGCTTCGTGGAAGCAGTGGTCCGGGCCAGACACACACACCGTACACCTGTGTATGGAGTAAAAGAGTGTGCTAGCTTCTTTCAAAAAGAGAAAGAACCGTCCCCTTGTCCACAACCCTGGTTCCCCAGTGTCTGCAGTGACTGACTGTGTGCATGTGGGTTTTCATTTGTATTGTAAGAGCTGTGTATCTTCAGGTTATACTGTCCAGAGGTGAGTGTCACAGTTTTGTTAGATATTGCCACATTTCTCTCAAGAGTTTCAGGCCCTTCCGTGCCCGTCAGCAGGCTGCGGGAGCGCCCGCTTCTCTGCAGCCCCCCAACGAAGGGCCTTGCCCGGCTTTAATTCTCACCATTGTCTGAGCGCTTTCAACTGGAATTTCTCTCATTAAGAGTTTCAACATCTCCTTTCAACATCTCGTGTAGCTTTGCTAAATTGTGTCATTGTCTTTTGTTTATTTTTATTGCAGTAACATTGTTTCGTAACTCATATAAGTTTCAGGTGTGCAGCGTAATTCCCCATTTGTACACACTGCAGCGTGTTCACCACCCAGGGTTGGTTTCCATCGCCACCATGCAGTTGGCCCCCGTCACCCGGGTGTCCTGCCTCCACCTGCCCCTCTTGTCTGTAAAAGGCAGTCTGCTGTCTACACCTGTCAGTTTGTTTTTGTTTTTGTTTTAATCCGTCCCTGTACGAGTGAAATCATACAGCGTTTGTCTTTCTCCATCAGGCTTGTTTCACTTACAACACCCTCGAGGCCCATCTGTGTTATCACAAATGGCAAGGTCTGGTCTTTTTTATGACTGAGGATAGTGTTCCAGAGAGTGTGTGTGTGTGTGTGTGTGACTTCTTTACCCATTTGCCCCTCAATGGACACTTGGGTTGTTTCTGTATCTTGACCGTGGTGAATGGTGCTGCTGTGGACACAGGTGCGTGTATCTTCTCAGTTAGTGTTTTCACGTTCTTTGGCTGTTGAGAAGTGGCGTTGCTGGGTCATGTGGTAGCTCTGCTTTTCATCTTTTGAGGACTCTCCATAACTGGTCCCCACAGGGGCTGCACCACTTTCCAGTCCCACCAGCAGCGCACAGGGCTTCCCGTTGCTCCCTGTCCTCTCCAGCGCTTCTGTTTCTTGTCTTTCTGATGGCAGCCATTCTACCAGGTGTGCGGTGAGCGCGTTGTGGTTCCCATTTGCATTTCCCTATAATTACAGTGTTGAACATCTTTTGATGTATGTCTTCTTTGGAAAAAATGTTTATTCAGATCCTCTGCCACTTTTTTAATTGGATTGTTTTTTGTTGTGGAGTTGTATGAAGTTTTTTAAAAAAATACATTTTGGATATTAACTCCCTATCACATGTATTGTTTGCAAATATCTTTTTCCATTCAGTAGGTTGCTATTTCATTTTATTGATGATTTCCTTTGCCATACAGCATCTTTTTGGTAGGGTATATGTTTACTTTGTTTTTATCTCCCTTGCTATAAAAATATTGCTAAGACCAGTATTGAGGAGCTTAGTGCCTATGCTTTCTTCTGTGTGTTTTAGTTTCCGGTCCTGCATTCAAGCCTTTAATTCATTTTGAGGTAATTTTTGTGTACGGTGGGGAACAGTGGTCTAGTTCCATTGTACTTGCGATGTGTGTAGGTCTGTCTTCTCTGAACATTTCATAGGAATTGAATTACACTATAGTCTTTATGATCGGCTTCCTTCACGTAGCATGTTTTCAAGGTCCGTGTATCTCATAGATATTAGTACTTCATTTTTTATTGCAAATAAAGCTCCATTGTAATAACATACCGCATTTTACTTCTCCATTCATCAGTTGGTGAACATTTGGGTTATTTCTCCTTCAGGGTTGCTGTGGATGATGCTGTGAACATTCAGATGTAGTTGTTTGCATAGCCACACGCTTCCATTCTTCTTGGGCACATAGGAGTGGACTTGCTGGTGTTCTTTTTTACGGAGAGTCTTTTGTCACTTCAGTAGGCTTCCGGGTGGAAGTGAAGCTTGTGACACATACCCAGTCCCCCGTGGGCGTGGTCGTCTCTGTTGTCGATATTAGATGGCCTTTGCCCTCTGGTGCTCTGGCGTGTGGAGTGCAGGGTAGAAAAGCCTTATCTGGTTCAGCACTTCCGGGCAAGTTGGTGTTTCTTTAGACTCCTCTGAATTCTTCTTTCCTCTCTAGGGGATGGTGTGCATTTCTTTAAGATTAGGTCATTTTTTGAATAACCTGGAAATATTTTGAATTTTTTCAGTTGCAGGGCTGTCCTTAGTCATCGTGGGAAAGATTTGTAATTCATTTAGAAGTAAATATTTTATTATGATTTTAAATAACAATATACTTTAAAATGTTTGATATGATTAACATATTCTTCCAATTGTACACAACATTATAGCATACGACTTCTAAAGAGATTTTGGCATAATTGAAGGAAATTGAAGTAACACTTGATTTTCACAGCTGTCGGTGTTTTATTGTGTAAAGTGGCGCTGCTGTATGTGCTAGTGAAGGCTGTCACTCTGAGCGTTAGTGGCCTGTGTGTGTGTGTGTGTGTGTGTGTGTATCACGTTGGGGCACTGGCAGTCCCCTCAGGAACCCTCCTGAGAATCAAAGCTACAACTCGGCATTTCAGTGTTCAGAATTTTAAAATGTGTGCTAGTTCTTCAAGAACATTCATGTGATTGGCAGTTCTTTCTCTTGTCCCATGCCATTTGCTGTATTAGAGACACGCACTTCTGCACCAGGGTAGATCGGTCCGTTGTGTGTCCTACAGGTGAGTGTGTGTGTCGCAGGTGTGACGAGGTTGTGGTGTTTCCCTTTCAGTGTTTGTAGTTTTCAGAGTGTGACATAGGGAACAGCTTTCTTTCTCAATAGTAACATTTTACCATAATTACTGCTCTAGGCTCCTGGATTCGGGTTTGGAATCGCGATATCCGGTGGAAGAGATAACCCCCATTTTCAGAGTGGGGAAACCTCGATCGTCATATCCGACGTGCTGAAGGGGGGCCCGGCGGAGGGACAGCTACAGTAAGTGGGTGTCCTCCCCAGGGCGGCTGGGGCAGACCCGGGACGCAGGTCACTGGCACGCTGTTCATTCATGGCTGCCTAGGGAGGCCTTTGCGTCCATGCACGCTTACTCTTACCTCCACCCGACCCCGAGCGGGGGAAGTAAGTGCACTTACGTACACAACAGTGCCTGTCCAAATAAAGATGGGGACCAGATGACTGACTCAGTCTGGGGTAGAATCTAGCCTCTAGGAACCTCTCACCTGGAGTTTTGCCCTTATTGTTCAGTAAGATTATCAAATAAAAAGAGGCAAAGGTACGTTATTAGCAAAAACGTAAAGGTGTAATCAGAAAGGTTAGAAGGAAATTGGAAAGAGAGTGTTTATTATGTTGAATGGAGAAAAACATTTTCAGCTATATGGCACGGTATCACTTACGCCCTGTGCTTGTACCGCCAAAATTACTTTGTGTATCGCGGTACCTGTTCAGTCTTTGGGGGAAACATTAATGATTTTTCAAAATCAATGATCTGTGGTTAGGTACTTGCTAAGCGTGCTTGTGGGAGATCTGAAAGTGAATAGACATTTCATCATTGATCTGCAGACAGATTAATTAGCCCATAATTAGAATACTTTTTAGAAACACTCATCTTGAAAATCTCCTCACAGGTTTCGTCTGTATGTCTCTGTAACGTGTTGTTCTGTGACTTCTTTCCTCAGGGAGAATGACCGTGTTGCGATGGTCAATGGAGTTTCCATGGACAATGTTGAACATGCTTTTGCTGTCCAGCAGCTAAGGAAAAGTGGGAAGAATGCGAAAATTGTAAGTCTCCTCTACCTCTGATTTATTTAGTAAGGGTGCCCGCCTTACACTTGACCACGTTCTTCTTTGTGAAACGGAAATCTGGGCCAGTAGTCTGAAGTGTGCCGTCTTTATGGGAGTGTCTTTTCCTGTACTGGCCATGTGTTTTGTCACTGGTGTGTTTATTTTCTCAAAGTTCAGATGCCAGGATTCTTTCAGTTGAAAAAGGAGAGGGGTGGCGGAGTGGTTACTTACCTCTTTATGGCTTAAGGCCCTTAAATTGGAGTGAATCTTGGCATGTAGTCTGTCTGAAATGGAAAGGACAGGGAAAGTAGGGTTACAGGTGTTTGTGTGGGAAATGATACAATAATTAATAAATGATAAGACAAGAATGGACTTGTTTCACGTACTCCCAGCTGGAAACTCGACTCTTGTCCTGCCCTGGATAGCTCCATTCTGTGGGGAGGGGGGTGTTGTTGAATGGGCAGGTCTCACACCGTCCCTTGGACACATGCGCCATCCGCTGCTTTCCCAGGGACAGCGGGCAGTTTGAGGGGAGAGGGAGTGGGAAGAGTTTCTCTGTAGAGTTGTTCAGGGCGCGCTCCATGGCCTTGTTTCCGTCTGTAGGGAGGCTCTTCTACTTCGTGTTTCTCGGAGCCAAGTTTCTAAGTAAGGGAAAAGAGGTTCAGCTAGCTCTCAGTGGTGGTCTCCAGGCAGAAGGAAAGTAGGCGGACACGACGTAAAGGCCCCACTTCAGACGCCTTCCACCATCAGAAGCACAGCAGCCACTCCACTTTGCTGGTCCCCATTCTGCCCCGTGTGGCCTCTGAAGGGACTGAGTGAGGTGCTGTTGCAGCCATGGCTCCAGTACACAGAGCAGGGGGAGGAGGCTGGGGGCTAGGTGGTTGTCTTGCCTTGTCCATTGAATTGGGACACTCAGAACCCAGCAGAAAGGAGAGGCTGGAGGGAGGGGGGAGTGCCTTGTGCTTTGACCTCTGGGAGCTCTGGCGGGGCAAGCAGCGGTGTTCCCTGAGACTGCGCCCCACAGGTGCGGGGCCTCTCACCTGCGCAGAGTGCCGCCCAGCGTGGGTGCTACGTTTCTGACATCCCAGGGGAGCCGGTGTTCAGTCAGTGCGTTCCAGGTGACAGACATCGCCTGTCGGGTGCCTTCTCACAGCCTCATGTAATCGCCTTTTTACACGGTCAGTGCGATTTGCACACTGCAGTGCACACGTAGACTGGCTAGTGGGTGGTAGAGGGTTTCAGTAGTTTCTGTAACATGAGCTTAGTATTTACAGAAGCAAATGGCTAATTTTTGGAAATCAAATAAGCTTTAGCTTTCTTGCCTTAGCTACTGATCCGGCATTATCGTTGTTACTCAGCGTTTTCAGATAGTGGCTGCGCACTCCCAGGCGAGCCGCTAAGGCGAACTGGGTGTGCTCCCTGTGTGTGCAGCTGTGAGCGTCCGCCATACCATCATTGTCCTGCTTAGCAGGGGTGGCGGTTATGCTTGAGGTTAACACTTAACACTTTGAAACACATTTCAGGGAAAAAATACCTACTTCAAAACAGTTTCTTTGAATTAAAGACTCAGCATAAAATAAAACAGTGAAACGCAGTTACTAGAATACAATACAGGGTGTATGCTTTTATAATTCTGTCAAGGTCAGTGCTTTCGTAAGCATCATATCAAAGGCGGGACCAAGCAAGTGAAAGTGACAGGACATAACAATTAAAAACTCCCATTTCAAACAAAATGATACAAAAACGAAAAATGACCCCAGACAACTTATACACACTCACAAAAGCGAATGGGCAAAGTACCCGTGCAGTATACGAGGTCTGTCCAGAAAAAGTCCAGTCATTGTTAACATAATATGAACAATTTGCATGACATCGGTGTGACCTGGCAGCCAAGGAGAGTGGGCTGGAATGCTCATGTGTGAACAGTGACAGCCTCACTGTACCAGTCAGTGGGGACAGTACACGCCATTGAGTGAGCACATGTGCTGTGTCGCCGTCACATTCAACGTGACTGAGCCAGTAGAGCAGCGAATCTGCATCAGATTTTGCATGAAGCTTGAACATTCCTCCATGGAAACCATTCTGATGATTCAGAAGGCCGCAGCTGTGGGCAACCGATGACTGGCAGCTTCATCACGACAAGACACCTGCTCACGCATCTCGTCTTGTGCAGACTGATTTGGTGAAACATCAAATCACCGATGTGAGTCAGCCCCCTACAGCCAAGATTTGGCACCCTGCGACTTCTGGCTTTTCCCAAAACTAAAATCACCTTTGAAAGGGAGGAGATTTCAGACCATTGATGAGATTCAGGAAAATATAATGGGGCAGCTGATGGCGATTGGGAGAACTGTGAGGTCCCAGGCCACCTACTTTGAAGAGGACTAAGGTGTCATTGTCCTATGTACAGTGTTTCTTGTATCTTGTATCTTCTTCAGTGAATGTCTCTTTTCCATGTCACATGGCTTGGGTACCTTCTGGACAGACAAAAGGGTAACAGTATAGCACTTGAGTATGCCAGTCTTCACAATATAAGTGCAAAGGGTATGGATAAGTAAAGAAGAAACATAAATGGGCAGTGTATACATTATGAGATGATCAAACTCACTTGCAATTTTAAACCATTTCATTTGCAATATTACGCTTCGTCTGTCAGCTTGGCAAAGATGAAAGCGTATTGATGAAGTTAAATCTGAATGTCCTCCTGGTTTTCTGAAGGACAGTCTGACAGTGCGTGCACCAACAGTTATTCACACCCCCTGACTCCACAAAGCCATTCCGGAGAAGCTACTCCAAAGACTGGACCCTGAGATGCCCACCAGTGACTGGCATGGGCAGTGTGTGCAGTCCAGTGAACTGCTGTGCCACCACGTGGGTGCACACCGACGTGTGTACAGAGATAAGTTATCTCCAGGAAGGTGGTGGGCCATTTATTCGCTTCACAATGCTTTTTAGTGTGTTCAGAATTGTAGTAAAAGTTATACATGCTCACTATGTTATAAGCAATATCTATTTCTGTCTTCACCGATCATTAAAAAAAAATTAAGCATATTTATGGTAGTTACATTAGCGCAGAGATACTAACATTTTAATTCAGTGGAAAAGAAATCCTTTACTGAGCCTAATGCCCAAAGGGCTCTAAGCTTATGAAAAAATAATTCTATCAACAAACCACCATTATACTGTAAGAGCACAGGGAAGAAGAAAGATTAGTGGGCCAGGGGAGAGGAAGGGGAAGCTGGTTCTTCAGAACTGCGAAAACCAAAACCCATCTATGACGACCTTGAGGTTCTGGTGATGGCCGGGGACAAGTTAAGAAAGACATCTTACAATGAAAGGCCACCCTGGAGTTTTATTCTAAACAATCATATGGCAATGAAAACTTCATGTAAATTAATGACGTGATCCAGTCTCTCCGAATGTAGAAACAAACAACTGGTCTCCACTGATAAGAACACCCTTCCACCCGATCCCCCTGTTGCTCCCAGAGCAAAAAATACTTGGTCAGGCTTCTAGAGTTCCACCTTTCCAGCTGATGTGGAGGAAAATCATCCTTTGAGCTGCCCCAGATCCTCCTTACACGTACTATTCCAAATGCATTACAGGTTTTAGACCTATGACCTACACCATCATTTCTACAGGGAAGTCTAGGGTGTAGAAATACAGTTTTCCTGGGTGCGTTGTCCATGTGGGGGGTATGTCTATGGAATATTTGGAGGGGAAAACAAAACAGCTCAGTATTTCAGACGTATGGAGAATCCTGTCAGGTACAGTGAATTTGTAGAGGAGCTGATCAGCAAAGTGTAAAAATGTGGCCATCTGACGGGGAAGGTAGTTGAGGACTGGAGTTTGTTGTGGCAGGTGACTGAGGGTCAGGAGGAAGCCATTAAATACCGCACCCGACGTCTCCTGCCACCGTGGGAGGTGGTGAAACCAGGAGGGGGATTGACAGATGAAGAGAACAGGAGAGGACGGAGGGTCGGAAATGAGACAAGCAGGGAAAGGTTTCAGGGGACGAAGGTGTCAGAAGTAAAAGACAGGGAGTGGTGCCCAAGGTCTCAGAGACCCCTGGTGAAATCAGGTGTGGCCCGGTGGGGGAAGGCCAAGTGCAGACCGGGCACTGGAGGCTACTGAATCAGGAAGTCATGCATGTGGACCTTGAACTACTGAAAGTGAAGAAAATACATGGACGGGGAAAATTGAACCAGTCACCAGAATCATTGAGGAAAGCAGACCTGAAGAATGTACCTGGAGATCAGAAGTTACAGACTGGAGGGATACGGGACTGACAGCAGTTTGTATTGGTGCTCCGCGGTGGGGTGTTAGCTCCAGCACGCTGAGCCAAGTGTCAGTGTGGAGGCAGAAATCAAAGGTCCCTTTGGGGTCCAGCAGGGCCATCGTGGGCCCTGATACCGAGGGATTCTCAGATTTTTAAGGAATCAGGTTAGACTGGCAGGTTTGCCATGGTTTGGTAGCAGCTACAGTCTACTTGTGGTGTTGGAATAGAGTGCCCATTTTTTATTGAAACCACCAGTAATTATTCGTTTTCCTTTAAGCGTGTGATAGTACACTTGAAAGATCTTCCTGACTTACAAAGTAAGGACTTCGTTCAGCCCACTATTCCAAATCTGGTTCTTAAACAGCCCTGTTGATCAGGAGAGCAGAAAACCCACCCGTGATGGAAATGTGTTCCTTAGTAATTTGTTGTAATTGTGCACTATATCTCTGATTTATAATTGGTTTAACTAACATGGCACTGGAAAAATGTAATTTTCCTTTCTCTTAGGACCTGAAGCCTCCTGTGATAGCAAAACCAATCAGCTTCTTTTATAATCTGTTTTTACCTGTAGACCATTCGAAGGAAGAAGAAAGTTCAGATACCTGTCAGTCGCCCTGACCCTGAACCAGCATCTGAGAACGAAGAAGACAGTTACGACGAAGAGGCACACGACCCACGGAGTGGCCGTGGGGGGCTGGGCAACAGAAGGAGCGAGAAGAGCTGGGCAAGGGACAGAAGCGCGAGTAGGGAGAGGAGCCTGTCTCCACGCTCTGACAGGCGGTCTGTAGCCTCCAGTCAGCCTGCCAAACCCACCAAAGTCACACTGGTGAAATCCCGGAAGAATGAAGGTATTCTCCGCCAACTCGGCGGTGGTTTGCACGGGAAAAGCTTGACACTGACTTCGGTGGAAGTCAGCGTGCCACCCTTCGTGTGTCTGCTTCTGTTGTCCTGTGCTGCCTTCGTTCTCGTGTGCTGTGGCCGTGAGGTGCTCCTGTCCCGCCAGGCCTCAGACATTGCCTGTTCTGTCCACTGGAGTCACTTTGCTGTAGCAGATAGTACTCCAGATAGATGGTCCACAGTTGGACTTCGCATTTCTTGTGATCAGAACAGCCAAGTACAGATCAGGCTACCAAGAAGCGTCACGCTGACCAAGTTGAAATGCAGTGTTTCACTTAGCTGTGAGGGTCAGCTCAGTAGCAGCACAACTCTGGGGAGAAATCTTGTATATTGGAGGTGGGGTAGGCTGCAAGTGTTTTTTAAAATGGAGAGATGAGGGGGACGGAGCCCCTTACAGGGTACTTTTCGTAATGCAGGTCTTACAAACAATTGAGAGTGAAGGCCAGCTGCCTCCCCTCAATCACGTTTGCTAGAAATGAATGAATCGCCTCTTCCTGCTGTGGGCACATCTGGCCAGTGCAGAAAAGCATTTACGACCGACCATTCTGACAGCAAGGTATTAGAGCAAGAATACCACGGGGCTTGCAGTGATCTGCTGGGCCAGACTCTAATGCACCCCTTCCTGGTTCTTTGTTCCCCGACCCCGCTCCGCAGTGGGCTCCCCAGCCACACACTGCATCTGCGTCTCGCACTCCCTCTGCACCCCTCTCTCGGTCTGTTCCGCTCCGTTTCCTGAACTGTTCGCGCTGAGCCAGTGGAAGTGGCCAGTCTTCTGTCGCACTTGCCTTCTCAGTCGTGTTGTGTACTCAGCACTCCCTGTGTTTTGAAATACTGTCTTCTCGTGACTTCTGTGATACTGCATCCTTTTGGGGTCCCCCCTTTTTTTGATTGTTGTTTTTGAATGATCCTTGGCAGGCTCATTCGCCTCATCCTACCCTTTAATGTTTTTAGATTTCTGCTCCAGAATCTTTTCCACTTAACAGAGCCTCTCCAAGCAATCTCATCTAGGCCGTCTGTCTTAGTTAGCTGCTGAAACAGTGAAAACGGGACTTCTGCAGCCCGAGCCTGTGTGCATGCCCCCTGTGCCAGCTGAGTGCTGGGCACGTCCTCCAGGTGTCTGTGTAGGTCCCTCAGACTCAGCACACCTCAAACGAAACTCACATCTCCCTCTTACAGTGTTTCTTTGTCTTTCTTAGGAAGCATGCCACTAAGTACATTCCTAGCCACCCCGTGTCTCAAGCCCGTCACAGGTGACATGGTAGTTATTCTCAGTATTTTCCCCCTCACTGTCCTGCACCCAGTTAATATGTCCCAGCTTCCTAAACACCACCCTGAACTGCCCTGCTCTGCCTCTCCCCTCCGCCACCACCCTCATCCAAGCTAGTGTCCTCTCTTTCCTTCCAGCTTTATTGAGGCGTAATTGATGTTGTAGATGAATCATAAAACTGTATATTTCAGGGTGCACAACGTAATGGTTTGGTGTACGTGTACCTTAGGAGATGATCGATCACCACAGTCAAGTTAATGAACATAGCTGTCATCTCACACAGTTGTCGTGTGCACACACACGTGTGTGGGAGCACTGTCATCTCTTTGGTGGGCTCGTCCCATCTTATAAACTAGTCTCTGGATCCCTTTTGGTGGGTTCTGCAGACTCGCTCACAAAGGCGACCCTCAGTGATACTTCTCCTTTCATCTTTCTCTCTCTCTCTCTCTCTCTCTCTCTCTCTCTCTCTCTCTCTCTCTGTCACTCGCTCACTCGCTCACTCCCTCACCTCTTCTCAGTCCCAGCTGCCCTGCCCTGTGACTTCAGCAGACCTAAGGCTTTCCTTCATGTCTTCTGGTGCATTTGTTTTTACCTGTCTGTCTCTACCAGCTCCCCACCACACGCATGCCACAGCACACACACATACATGCACACACACACACACATGCACCTCAGCCTCCAGGGTTGGTGAGTGTCTCCCCTTGAGTATCTCTCAGGTACAATTTCAGCTTGAGGACAGTAGTCCTCCATGGGGGGGGCTTTCCCAAGCCCTGTGAGACAGGAGACCTGTGCTGACATCTCCCCCTGCTGACCATGGAAGTCGCCTGGGCACAGCTGTTCTCTCTCTCACTTGCTGCCTTTTAGCCACAGTTCCATATTTACCCAAGGGAGTACTTAGAATAAGTGAGTACATTAATGCATAAGGAATATTCTGGAGTCATCTCTGTATCGATCATTTATAACTTTTAAATCTTGAACATGGACAGTCTTTTCCGTACCCCTCTATGGTACAACAGCTATTTCTAAAGTACGTGGTCGGTTGCCTGGATCCCCCAGAGAGTCCTTTTCTTTCCCTGATTCTGTCCCTGCCTGTGAGCACGCTGTGTATATTTCCCATAAGTTAAACCATCTGATGGAACTTCCATGAGTCCAAGTAGCAGGTCTCTTAACTTACCTCATATTAAAAGGTTTTCTATTTCCCGTCTCAGTTTTTGTTTTTGTTTTTGTTTTGTTTTAAATGCAGTAAGACTCAGGGTCCTTTTCTCCCTCCTGACAGACTAGAAGCATCCTTTCCCTGTTGACATTAGGTCGTACTCACCGTTCTGGACAGTTTTCTGGATTCTCCTGGTAGTTTCCTCTACTCTGACCAGTGCCCTCACTCATGTATACGGTCACTGTGGCCTCGTTCTTGGCTGCTTGGTTGGTTGTCAGAAGGAAAGGAGTGGCATTTTTAACTGCAGCCCAGATCCCCCTGGCTGGGTGGTCGCCTCGTTTGCTCCGCTGCCCGGCAGTGCATGCCGATCAGCGCTCTTGGGCACGTCTCCCCAGTGCTACAGGTGTGTGGGGTCGGAAGGAAAGACTCCGCCATAGGAACTGGGAAACAATAGTTTATGCTTGGTAATGCTGGTCAGCACTAGAATCGTCCACCTTTCCAGAGTTTGTCCAGACCTCAGCCACTTTGCTTTTCGGTGTTGCAGTCATTAAAGCTTCTGAGAAGCTAGTATGTCGGTACAACCTGGTCAGATGGAAATGGCCTTCTCTTCCGGGCTTGCCCTCTGCTGTTCCAGGGACACCGCAGGCGCGCTGGTGATGGGAGGGAGTGGTGTCTCTGCAGGGCGGCCAAGAATGGCCTATTACGGGTTGTACTTCCGAGCTCTTCCAGCAGTGATTGTTCGTCCTGTAACTTGATTGAAATGTTTAGGATTTTACACTAAGGACATTTAAATGTATTATTTCAGAGTACGGTCTTCGGTTGGCCAGCCATATATTTGTAAAGGAAATTTCACAAGATAGTTTGGCAGCAAGAGACGGCAATATTCAAGAAGGCGATGTTGTGCTAAAGGTACTCTTCTTCTTGCATGTTAATCAGCCGAGACAGAAAACACGTTCTAGTTGGGACCATAGAGCTTCTGCTCACATTTGAGGCAATTTTCCAAAAAGAACTAAAAATCAGTGTTGGGAGTGGGTAACTTGCCACGGTCTGTTTTTCTCTGTCACCACTGATGCCCTTCTTTACGGCACGGAGTCACCCCGAGAGAATTCACTGCAGACTTGTATCAGTCACTAGTAGGACCTGCTTTGTACACGTGAGTGGCTCTGACAGCCACTCTAGACACTGTGGAATTGTTTATCTTGTTAATTTACTTTCAGCTAATACAAAGTGACAGGCTTTTGGGGAGGGAGTAGGGGATGCTAGTTTGGGTTTTCTGACAGAGAACACACAGTAGAGGTTTGATTATTTCAGGAAGGAGGAAGACTTCGATAATGGTAGAAGAGTGGAAAGAGAATGCTCTGTGTCGCAGCAAGCCAGGATAGCGCAGCTGCCCCTCTTCGTAATAGACGCACGTTAGCACTTGCGTCTATGCCGCACGCTGCCAGCCTCCGCTTTCTTTCCTGTCGCAGATAAATGGTACCGTGACCGAGAACATGTCATTGACCGACGCGAAGACGTTGATAGAAAGGTCGAAGGGCAAGTTAAAAATGGTGGTTCAGAGAGATGAGCGGGCCACCCTGCTGAACGTCCCTGACCTGTCCGACAGCGTCCACTCTGCCAACGCCTCTGAGCGAGACGGTGAGTGCCGTTCCCGGGGGGGGGGGACCCCGAAAGGGACCCCTTCCTTACGGTGCTGGAAGGGTTAACGTGCCTGAGCAAAATGGTTTTCTGCATGCAAGCCATCTTCAACACCCAAGAATTACAAACACTTACGTGGTTAGTTTTATTTTTTCTAGTTTTATTGAGAAATCATGAACGTACATCACTCTCTAAGTCGAAGGCGTATGGCGTGATGATCTGATTTGCATATATTGTGACACGATTCCCACAGCATGTTAACATCTGTCGTTGTCTAGATACAATAAAAAGAAAAGGAAAAAAGGCTTCTTGCAAAGAGAACGCTCGGAGCTGCTCTCTTAAAAACTTCCCCGTGTGTCATACGGTGGGGTTGTCTGTAGTCACCATGTTACACAGGGGTACCCCCCTCCCCGTAGTTCCTTACCTTCTAACTGAGATTCGTAGAGGCTTCTGACCAGCGTCTTCCTGCCCCCTCCCCCCTGCTCTGGCAACCACAGATCTGGTCTTTTCCTCTGCATTTCGTGGGGTTTGTTTTTAAGAGTCTCCATGTAAGTGAGGTTGGACGGTACTTGTCTTTGTCTCACTTGTTTCACGTAACGTAATGCCTTCGAGGCCCATCCGTGTTGTCAGGACACGGACGTGGTCCTGTGGACAGCGCCCCACTATTGATCAGCGGCTGCCGAAGTTACTGCCCAAGTCAACCATGTCACGTGAAATTGTATTTAGTCGCTTATCTCCATGGTCATCGGGGTGATACCTTAGAGAATACTCTGTTGGACTTACCTTTCAGGAAAATAAATGGCACTCTTGTATTTCATGTCACAGACATTTCAGAAATTCAGTCACTGGCATCAGATCATTCTGGACGGTCACATGACAGGCCTCGCCACCACAGCCGGTCACGATCCCCTGACCAGCGGTCGGAGCCCTCAGACCACTCTGGACATTCTCCGCAGCAGCCCAGCGCCGGCAGGTAATCCCAGGTCACAGCAAAGTAACCCCGTGGGCTCGGCGTGCGTTTCTGGTCTTGTTTACAAATAAAACTAGAAGGATAGCTTTTCTTTTGATTATTTTCTTTTGAAGATTACATCTGTTCTTCTTTATCAATTTAGGTGTTTCTTATCTAGAAAAAGAGGTCACTCAAACCTTTCCTTGAAAGGGCCAAATAGTAAATGTTTTAGGCACGTGATCCGCACACTCTCTTGTCACTACTCAGCTCTGTCTTTGTAGCACGAAGGTAACCAGGGACAACATGGAAACGCACAGGCGTGCCTGTGTTCCAGCAGAACTGTACAAACAACAGCTGGCCGGTAGCTGCGCTTTGCTGACCCACTGCGTCGGAGGAGGCCAGCCAGCTTCCATGCTTCACTGCTCGGGAAAGCTCCCTGTGCTGGGGGTCCTTCTCTAGATACGTCAACATTGTTTTCCCTTTAAAAACACACCGGTATTCGTGCCCCAGGGTCCGCTGTGCTAGTAGCGCACGGCCTCCCTGAGCTGATGTTGTCTTTGGGCTCTCACACACATTTTCCAGTCCGAAGGGAGTGATGACCCTCATCTCCAGAAAAATGCACGTACACACATGCATGTAGCACTTCACACACAATTTCTGGGCACTCCCAGGGCTTCATAGGCCACCCGTTGACCTGTGGTTTGACAAGTCCACATGGAGATCTTCTGGGGACACTTGGAAATTTGAGTGCAATGCTGAGCAGTTCAGGATTAGAGTTGGTGGTGCGGACTTAGCTGCACAGAGGTGTCAGCTCAGGCCACGTCACTCACTCACTGTGCTGGGAGAAACAAGGTGGAGGGAAGGCCAAGGACCAGACGGGGGCGAGGCGGCGAGGGAGCGGTAAGTGGAGGAAGGAAAGGCGCCTCGTGCTGTGTCTTTAAGATTGTCGGGGACCCAGTGACAGGTGGTTTGTGCACTGCTGTGTTTAGGTGAGCGTGAAGCTGAGTTTCTCTCCATTTCAAAGTTTGGATTCACAAATCATATTAGCCCTGATTCTTATTTTCAGATTTTAATGATTTTCTTTCAGAGTACAGTGTGTTACATGCAAAAGTGTCTTATCGTAGAAATGATTATTATGGGCTGCTGCAGGGCACTGTGCTAGCTCCCCGGCTCTGGCTGCCACAGCCCAGACCCAGCAGTGTGACCGGTGCCCTTGGTGACTCAGGCGGCAGCCCCAGCCCTGTATGTTCCTCTCCCCTGGGAGCCATGCTGGCTCTAAGCAGTTTGGACAGGAGTTTCCCTTTAAAAAAAAAGAAAGAAAGAAATATTCATCAGAAATTTGGCCACCTGTTTTTATTGTAAGCAAATTCAAGATCTTAGAAAGTTCTTTTTGATCTCTACGTTTCTTTTTCATTCAGATGTCCTAAACACTTGGCATCTGTAATGTCAACTTAAAAGTTGGAGAGGTTTTTAAAAATAATCAACTTTTTTCACATTAAGATGTTTTATTTCTCGTGAGAACCTCAAGTATTCTCATGGGTAACACTAGTGATGTGCAGTTTTTTAATAAAAATACAGAATTCTGGGCCCTGTTCTCAGTTCATCTGAGATACAGGCAAGGAACCCTTTCCTATTTATTTTTTTAAGTTTCTGGTGTCATCCTCTTCTGTGCGCTTCCAGGTTTAGGCACCTCTGGTTAGAACACGTGGCACGTGCTGAAGAAAAGTCAGGACGGCCACTACAGAAGGCCAGCCGTCTTCACATTCTTCCCACATTTGCACGTGGGGGACTTAAGTCCCATAAACTTGGTCGCCTTCCTGTAGACAAGATGTAAATAGTGCCAGGTGCTTCAAGGTTTCGCTTCTCCCCAAAGTTAACATCAGGGTCCCCACAGCTGACGTTTTCATTTAGAGGGCGCCCTGCATCAGTAGCAGGAAAGCCCCAGTGTCAAAACCCTATGGGCCTCCACACAGGTTTTTACTTTTTGTCATTTTGTTTGTACAGATGACTTTGTTTCATAAATGTTAGTTAAATTCCCTTTTTACACAAGCGGTACAAAAATGACTCGCCCGCTTTGAGTAAAGATTCCGTTTAGAGCGTAAAGAGGGCTGGCTTGGTAAAAATCTCTTTCTAGGTTTTTGTATATTTTCAGGCTGTGTGGGTCTCTGTGGAGAACAGCACCCTCACTCTGTCAGAGGCCGTGGGATGTGGCGGTGTCCTTGGGCGTCAGAGCTGGACGGGCCGGTTGGACGGCCTCGCAGCTGCTGTGCGTTCTCGTTCTCCCATTGTCGGCTGGGAGGTGCGCGCGGCCGTGCCCCGCAGAATTGTGAGAATTAACTGAGTTGTTGCCGTGCCCGACCCAGGTGCCAGCTGCTGTTGTCACCAGGAGGAGGAGGAGGCTCCTTCATCACTGATACTCGTGAGACTTCCTCCTGTCTGCAGGGGGACTCGGGCTGTGGCGCAGTGGCGAAGTGCAGGGTAGTGTCGCTGACGACAGAGACTGGTGCCAGGGTTGAAACTGCTGACTCTCCCAGCCTCTGACCTTACTGCCATTTAACCTTCAGGGACAAATGTCTACAAAGTGTCCCATTGTTGTCATGACCTACTTTCGCCGTTCTGTGTGATGTTCTTAGAGAGCAGAAGTGACGAGAACAGAGGTCCGAGAAAAACACAGGAGCGTGCTTGTCATTGTGGCATGCTGAGCGGCATGCCCTCGCTGCTGCCGGCCAGCCCCGGCCTGCAGTCCGCTTCCAGCCGGCCGCCTGGTTCTGTAGATAAAGTTTTATTGGAGCCCATCCTGCGGTGACATAAGGAAGAGTCTGCAGCAGAGGGTGCAGTTTGCCCAGCCCTCGTCTGGAATGTTAAATAGCTTTGTTTTTAAAGTAAGAAAAAGCGCATGTGTAGAGAGAACGCACACTGATTTCCTGTACACCTTGGTGGTGGTTTTGTATTGTTTTCAGTGTTGTTTCAGAGACCCTTGTGCCTGTATGGAAAACGTGAGGGGTGGGTAGGGATCCTAGAGTATTTCCAATTACGTAAGTGACTGGCTTCATAGTTCTGTTAATAGCTCAGCTCTGGGTCTGCGTGTATTACTGCATCATGCCTCCACCTCTTGGCAGGTAACAGAAATGCATGAAAAAGAGCATTGGTGTTCCAGGTATTAGTTGTATAAAATATTTTAATAGAATAATGCGAGTTCCATCATCTGAAATATTATTTAAATTACAGTAATTGTGTGGCATGAGGAAAAAGGTGAAAGGCAGTGTGGTATGAAAACGCATCAGAGACGAAAGCTCCTTTGTGTGTGGGCCAGCACCGTGTCACCCCACGGATGGCACGCTGGTCATCGTGGGGAGGACATTCGGATTAAAGTTTTGTAACTTCCTCTTCGTTCTCCAGATGCGTTTGTCATTAATGTTGGTCACGTTTTAAATTTAGGGAGAGGTTTTTTTTTTAATTGCTGGTAAGAAAAAAGATAAATTGAAATGTTTGTTTTTGGATCTTTATAAAGCAAATAATTTAGTCTCCTTGTTGCAGAGCAGCAGAGATCTATAGAACGGTTAAAATTAAAATTGTGTAATTCTTTAATCTCATTCTCTTCAAAATGTTCATAGGTACAAATACCATTTGCATTTTTTAGAGCAAAAACTGCAGGGAAATTTACTGTTTTATCCTGCGCTTTGAATTCTGAGGTGCCCAGACCAGTCTGGCGATAGAGGTTAATTGTACTTATTTATTCTTAGACTAATTGTATGAGAGCTGATTATGTAAGCACGGGCTAAAATTTTTGACCTTGTATCATTTAAAAGTTGCGCATTCTGATTTGAACTGGAAAATATCTTGGCTTTTAGAGTTTTTTCCTAAAAAGCTTTTATTTACATGCAGCTCATTTAGTCTATGCAATTTAAAGTTGGAGTCTACCCCCCAGAGCAGTTAGATGAGTATGAAAATACAAGCTATAAAGAGTGCTTATGTTTTGTAAACCCCTCAGGAAGATGGCAGAGAAGAAACTTTTTCCTGGTAAGAGATGGCTGATAGTGTGTTTGAATAGAACTACAGTATTTGTTTAAAGTGAGCAGTTTCATGTAAAGATACTATTATTTTACAATTGACATGGTTATAAAATATTTTACCCTTTAAATATCTAAATTGTTTTGATCTTTGTAAGTAACATGTAAGTAGTCTCTTATAAAAATAGAAATATTAGAGATAAATCTAAAATTCTGCTGGGCTGCTGTTTTGTCTGCTTGTCCCTCCAGGGCGAGCCGCTGCTGCCCGCCTGGCTGTGTCCATGTAGGTGCTTGTACGTGGGGGCACAAGTGTGCACGTGTGTCAGCCTGGCTCTGCAGAGGCCTTTCTCTCATACTTCAGGGGCGTAGGGGCATCGCACAGCGTGTGTTCGCTAGTTGTGCTTCTTCGCATTGTGTCTTGGAGCCATTTTTGTGTCTCTGCATGCACACTCTCGTAACTTATTTAACACTTTGGGTTTCACTTTCAACTATAAAAGCAATGTGTGCTTATTAAAATAGGTCAGACCACGAGTTCCAGCTCACTCCATTCCCACTCCTCTTGAGTTAAGCCTTTCTTCATACTCACACGTACATTCGGCATCATGTGTAGAGGGTGTGTGTGTGTGTGTGTGTGTGTGTGTGTTTTAATAATGACAAAGATCAGGCTCTGCACATTATTTCCTAGCTAGTCATTTTACTTAACAATACAAAGTGATCATCTTCCCGCTTATTCTTTTGCTGAGAAACTTCCAGAACTTGGAAAGGCCTCTTTTAGGACTTTGCCCGTGTAGACAATGTTACATAGTCATCCTTGTCCGTGAATTTCTATACACGCCCTTTTAAAGAATTTCTAAAGTCATCAGAGAGGGTGTTGTGTTAACTTTAACATCTTCGTGGACAGTACTGTACTGGGTTACTCTCCCAGTTATTAGGAATTCCAGATTCCTTGTTTCCCCATCTGATGGCTTCACGGTGTCATCTCCGTCCTTTAAATCGAGTTTCCCGACTGCTCATGGAGCTGAGCGCCTTTCTGTGGGGTCCTGGACCACTGGGTCGCTTCCTCAGTAAATTGCTTTGGTTATTTCTGTCACTGGTTTTTTTGTTGGGCTGTCTTTTTTGTTCATCCGTCAGGAGTAGCTCTTTCTGTGAGTGCGTTGCAAATATGTCTTCATGACCCTTCTTTTCTTGCTCAGTTAACATTGAATCTAGTGAAATATTTCTCTTTTACTGCTTCTGAGTTTTTATCTTGCTTATTAGGGCAACCTCCCCCAATCTAAAATGGTACAAATTGTATCATTTATAATGGCATGGTTGCTGCACATTTTTTCATTTTTATCTGGTTGTGGAGGATACTGAGAAAAATCTGTTGATTTATAAAAATGAAGTAATACTCTCTCAATTCAGGTAATTTTCCACGATTCTTTTATATGCACTAAGTTTTTTCCCCAGTGCTTCAGGCCCATCGCCCCTTGACCGCATCATCAGAGTCTCAGTGTGACGGCGAACGGCAGTGGCACAGGCAGGCGTCAGTGCCGTCACTGACTCCAGCGTGGGCGTAGCCGGCACTCACTCTCCACGCGCTGCTAGCTCTCGCTTTGGGGAGATGGTCTCATACTCACTTATATTGCCTGCTTGCTTTATTTATGCTTTGTATTAGGAGTGACTTAAAACTTTTCACATGCCTGTTTTACTGACACTGACATTTTTTCTTGAATATTTGGACGTAATAATAAATTCTGTGATAGATTCCTAATGTTGAAGGAGCCACAAAGTCTTGAAATAACCCTGCTCTGGTCATAGTACAGTAATTTTTTAATCGTTGCTATATTCCCTCAGCTAGTGCTTCGCTCAGAATTTCTCTCTGTACCTAATTTAAAATACCTGTTTTCTCTTTTGTACTATCATTGTCAAGGTTGGGGTGTTAGGGTTCTGTTAGCCTCAGACTGAATTGCTCATCAACAGGGTGTTGAAAATCTTTAAAGATAGGTACGTGAGATTTTTATGATACTGCTCTGTGTTGCTATGTGAGTTTGGAAGGCTCCATAATACAGAGTGTTTACAGTTGAATTAGAGGCTCTTTTATACTTTCCTGTGGTCACGGTAATAGGAGAAAGAGGAATCACTTTGTTTTCAGAGGTTGGGAGGTCTTGGCTGTAAAGCCTTCCATACCTGATACCTTTTCAAATTGTAGATCTTGATTAATAATTTTTAAAAGATTTTGTTTATTTATTTTTAGAGAGAGGGGAACGGAGGGAGAAAGAAAGGGAGAGAAACATCAATGTGTGGTTGCTTCTCAAGCGTCACCTACTGGGGACCTGGCCTGCAACCCAGGCATGTGCCCTGATTGGGAATTGAACCGGTGACCCTTTGGTTTTCAGGCCTGTGCTCAGTCCACTGAGCCACACCAGCCAGGGCTTGATTTATATTTTTATTTGAGGTATATTTATTGGCCTCTTTTTAAAAAGTGTATAGATTTCCTTGGCTCAACTTTTATATTTTTTGAGGGGAACCTGTTGATGGAGATTTAGTTTTAATTGTTTTGTTTGTTGCTAATAGAACTGATATCCATGTAACTATTTCTATAAATGTCTTCTTAGAAATATATACGTTTCTCTAGGGTAAACCTAGAAGTGGAATTGATTACAGGTTGTTGCATGTTTGCATTTCTTGTTTTGATAAGTACCTGCCAGTTTACCCTCACATAGTTACACATTTTTACCATCCTTATTTTTATCATTCTTGTGTGAGTTCCTTCTTCTGCACGTGTTTCCTTGCAGTTGATGTTACGTGAAGGCACTCAGGAGTGACAAGATGATGATCCCCAGTGATTTTAACCTGCATTTCCCTAGTTGCTGCTGAGGCCGAGCGTGTTTGCATGTGTGCTCTCTGTGTGCCCGTTTTGGTGAATTGCCTCTTTCTCGTATTTACTCATCTTTCCCATCATTTGTGTCTTTTATAGACTTACAGATTGTTATATATTTTAAATATCAAGTTCTTAGATGTTGTTAGGTCAAACTACATGAAATTGCTAATACTCAGCTGTTTGAACTAAAAACCCATCTCATTGGTTTAACCCAATAATGTATCTTTCCCAGTCATTTTCATGCATTTTAACTTCTTATGTGACCACCTTTGATGATGTATCGTGACTTTTGTGCATCGAGTCTTTCTTTAAAGTTCTTTATTTTCAGTGATAACAAATTTTTAAAAATTATTTTAGGTTTAGGACTTTATCCCATCTGAAATGAATTTACATTCTGTCACTGGTGTGCACAGAGATCCAATTTTCTAAGTTGGCAGACAGTTGTCCTAACACTGGGAATGACAGTGTGTTCTTTCCGACAGTTTTGGACTGCCGCTCGGGATGAGCTGCTTCGGGATGAGCTTTCTCTTTGTCACGTCGATCTGCTCTCCTGCTTCTCTGGCAGCACCACTCTAGTTTCAGTGGCTAGTCTGTAATACTATTTTGAGCTGTTAGAGTAAGTCCCGTGTCATTTGTTCTCCTATAAATGATTTCCACGCCTATCTTCAAGCTTACGATGTTTTCATTTCCGCGATGTGCAGCCTCCGGAGCAGGGAGGAGGAGAGGGCTTCTAAACCCGGGACCGCCTCGACTCCCGTCAAGCACGCAGACGACCATGCGCCTAAGGCAGTGGAAGAAGCTGTCATTGAGAGGAACGAGAAGCAAGCGCCCACTCTTCCAGGTGAGCCCACAAGGTACTGAGTCCACAGACATGCGCACTCAGACGAGAGTATCGGTGGGATTTATGGGAGACAGAAAAGATGCTGCTAGTACTTCTCCTGTTATTACAATATGTTAATATATATATAGTACATGTACTTCTGTATTATTGTTACAGCTGCTGCTGCCTGCGTTTGAATTCTTCTGTATTAGACTTCCAGCATTTTCTTTGTGGCGGGAAGGTTGGCATGGGTTTTTTTCTTTCTAGGGAGAGATTATTCATGGTTCAGGAAGAGCATTTTAAAGTTACTTGCTTATTGAAAGTGTCATAAGCACTTTCTAAAGTGTATGAGATCAGACATAAGAATCTGCAAGGTTTCGAGATCTGGTTGCGTAAAAGGCCTGGAGATTTTGGTTCTGTTTGTTCCTTTTCTCAAATTTTCTTTTTGATTTACGTGTTTAGTGGCGGTAATGTGGATATTTAAAAATAAATTTTACAACAAGGACGAAAGAAGTCTGCTTTGACAGCCATAACAGAAATGTAGGTTCTCACACATTCTTATTCTTCTGTTATTCTTCTTAAGAATACATTTTTCAGCCCTGACTTGTGTGGCTCAGTGGGTTGAGCGCTGGCCTGCAAACCAAAGGGATGCCGGTTTGATTCCCAGTCAGGGGACATGGCGGGGTTGTAGGCCAGGTCCCCAGTGCAGAGCGTGCAAGAGGCAACCACATACTGATGTTTCTCTCCCTCTCTCCCTTCCCCTCTTTCTAAAAATAAAGAGAATATTTTTTTAAAAAGAATACATTTTTTAGACCATAACACCTGCTTCTGTGGAAGGCACAGGTGATTGTGTAACATGCATACTTGTTATAAAGACATTAGAATTGACAACTAAACTGAACTGTAACACATTCAGTGTGTATGTTCCGTATCAGGCTCTCTGAACTCACGTGTTTTGTGGATCTTTTCCTTGTTTACTTCACTGGTTGCTTACGTTATTATTCCATTTCGTAATGAATGATTTCTACACGATTTAAATTTTCTTTCTTTTAGAACCAAAGCCTGTGTATGCTCAGGTTGGGCAGCCAGATGTGGATTTACCTGTCAGTCCGTCTGATGGTGTCCTGCCTAATTCAACACATGAGGATGGCATTCTTCGGTAATGCGGTTTTAAACGCGTGTTGTCTTCTCTCTCCAGTATTAAGCCTTATTTAAAGTGAGAGTTCAGTTGCAAACCATGCTACATGTACCTTTAAAAATAGTGCATGCCATTAATGCTGTGATTAGGGGTTTTTAATTTACTTATATGATAGAGTCGTAGATTAAACAACAAAGGAACTTTCTGGAAGTTTTCTTTTTTCATACCACCATCTCCTGCCTAGTTTTTAGGTCATGAATTAAAAAATGAAAAAATTGTCTCTTTAGACATCAGATTTTTCACAGACTTTCTAATGCCCTAGCATTTTAAAAAAACAAACTAGTGCTTCTCCATTTCAGCTTTATTCACATTTTGGCCAGGCAACTGTTGATTGTGGCCTGTTCAGGGGCATCCCTGGCCACTAACTAACAGTAGACCACTCCAACGCCCCAGTTATGACCACCCAAAATGTTTCCAGATACTGTCAGATGTTCCCTGGGAGAAAAGTCACAGCTGGTCTTGAGAGCCTGCTCCAGATTAGTTAGCATCCAAGTGTTCTGTGATGTTCTGCACCTTCTATTACTTTATATTTTGGGGTCGATGGGACTGAGATGTAAATTGTATAACCAGATTCAAACCACCTTGATTATCCAAGTAGCTTTCTGTTTCCCGTCTGGTAAAAGGCACCCGACACAACACCGTGAGGCTGAGCCCAAAGCTGCCCTCGAGCAGTGGCTTTTCACGGCCAGGTGGTGCTGGAGGGGGCAGGCCACAGCGGGCCGTCGCTGCTTTTTGAGGCACAGTAGAGGAGAACTACTCTCCTCCGTGTTGGAGGAGAACTTCAGGGGCCGGGGTCGTAAGGAAGATGAGTCTGTTACGATCAGCTCTCGGCTCGCTGGAGAAGGAGGGCAGCCTCACAACCAAGGGTGCCACACCCTGCACGGAAAGACAAGGTGCCACCAGCCCTGGCAGTGTGTGGCCTCACGGCACCGACAGCTTCTAGGGCTTGTGTCCGGCCTGTGCGAGGGTAGATGAGGACACCAATCGTGCATGCCTTCTCAGCTCTGAAAGCTGAGGGTGGTCTTCAGGGGGTCGAAGGACTGCACTTCTCTCTCGTCAGCTCATTCATTCATTTCATTTGTGTGGGGTTTTTTTTTTAAAGTTCAAGTCTGTTTCTGATAATTATTAGCTCATTGTTACTTATTGGATGAAGAGGAAAGGGACTTTCTATACTTCACGTCAAAGTAGGCAGAAGAATGTGGGACAGTTACGGAACCTAGAAGGGTAATTGGTAGTTATGTATGTAATTTGAAATCAATTAACCCTCAGGGGCATTTGCAGTTATGACCTGCTTCTGCCCAGCTGCTCTCCTAAGGCATCCTTCAGTGCTGGGTTGTAGGAGTGTCAGAAGGCCCCTGAGAGGGCTGCGCATCGATTCCTTCCCATTGTCTCTAGCAACGAAGGGGCAGACATTGAACATGGAGCTAACCCAGAAACGCTGAGCAGTGGCCAGGTGTTCACTGCAAATCCAAAGGGCTGCGCAGTGCGTGGTGTTTGTGGCCGACTTGGGAGCGGCCACCAGCTGCGAAATCTCCAGTCTGCTGTCCGTTGGCCGCAGAGGTCACAGTGCGTGGAGCCTGACTCCTGCTCCCTGGTGTTGGGGACCTTTGCAGTGGCTCACGCTTCAGTTTCTATCTGTATAAAGCAGTACTTCTCACTTACCTAGTGGAGATGATGTGGTAGCAATTGGAATCGTTAAAGAACGGGGGTTATTTTAGCCATTGGGAATGCCCCCTGCACTGGGAAACATTGGCAAACATTGTTTTTATAAAGTAATTTTAGAAATTAGTATGTAAAGCAGTGCTTGCGTAACAAACCTGGATATTTTGAAACTTACTTTGTTAATCAGAAAATAAAAGAAAATGCTATTAAATCTGACTTGCAATTCTAACGCTAAACTCCGTGGTGTCCTCCAGGTCAGTGGTGTGTGGGGCAGCTCAGAGGTGATGGCCCTTTATTGCAGTCTGAATGTGGTTTTCATTGCAGCGTTTGCTGGAACTCCTCAAGCTTCTCTTCACTGTTTCAGATGAGATGTTTGTTTCAACAGGCCCAGCATGAAATTGGTAAAGTTCAGAAAAGGAGACAGCGTGGGTTTGCGGCTGGCTGGTGGAAACGATGTCGGGATATTTGTAGCTGGCGTCCTAGAAGACAGCCCTGCAGCCAAAGAAGGCTTAGAAGAGGGCGATCAGATTCTCAGGGTAGGTCCATACGCTCCCTTCAGTGGGTCTGAAGTACTTCGATCTGCAGACGAGGGCATCACATAGCAAACCTCCAACGATAAGTAGAGCGGAACCTACGTCGCAGTCTCTTGAACCAGTTAGACATTCAGATGAGGAATCCATCGGGTCTGGGATGTGCTGGACTTGTCACTTGTCCCCACATCTGCTCTTTCCTGCTGTGTTACGTGTTATTACGCAGTGTGATGCCCTGGTCTCATTTTAGTCATTGGTGGTACAGAACCTACAAAACAAAGTAAGTGCCAGGTCCCTGTGATACGCGCCTTTCTTCGTTCATTCAAGCATTGAAGCTGCCAAGACTGCCCTGAGCCACCACTGACCAGTAGGCCAGCGTCAGGTGTCGCTCCCCTGGGAGTGGTCTTCACGGCTGTCACACAGCTCTCAGGGTCCTGTGCGTCCTGCCCACAGCTCAGGCGTGGGAGGTGGGGTTGCCTTCAGGCAGCGCGTGGCTGCCCTGGCTCTGACGCTTCCTGCCCACAAGCGTTAGCAGAGCCCTGTGTACGTGCAGGCTGCCAGTGGGGTCCTTTTTTGTAGCAGTGTGGCCAGTAACCTGCGAACATCCCTACCTCTCTGTCCTGTCTCTGAAATAGCCAAACTCTTGATGACGAGCCACTTTAATCAAGGTCAAATCTGTCAAGTGAGTTTCTGCATTGGCTCTGCTTCTCACCTTCACATTGTCATTGCCCCTCTCTTCTGGCGACTTCCTGCCCGCAGGCTTCCTCCTGCCCACGTCCTGGATGTCGTCTCCCGGCCCAGCGTCGTGCTGGGCATGTTGCTCTCCGTCTGCTGGCCCTTTACCCCTCCTCCACCACCTCACGTCTCTCCTTTGGCTGTTGAACTTGTTCAGTCCCTCCCCCGCTTTCTTTTCCACCAGGCTGTCACACCGTTGAATAGCCTGGCTTCCACCCTGACCGCCACTGAACCCGCACTTGGAGCAGCCATCGGAGACCTCCTGTCAGCTGCGGTCCTCGCTGTCCTTTTTTCTTCGCCACGTTTTGAAGGTCTCACTTACCCTTCTTGAAGTGCTGCCTTCCTTGGATTCCCCGACTCTGCCGTTCTGGTCCTCCTGTGATCTTTCAGATTCTTTTCCTGCCTCCTTTGATGATTCTTCGACACCTGAGGGAATCAGGGCATGCATCGCTTTTAAAATAGTTCTCAATAGTCTATTTTTATTTGAGATTGTAAAAGAAGCGCGTGTTGACTTTTTCCTCAATGTGGGAAACTTCCAAAAGATGAAAAGGTGCACGTGTACCTGCAGCCCTGCACACAGTTGCCGGTGACATGTGGACGAGTCCCTGCCGGTCCTTCGGAGCTTCTGGTACAAGTGGCTTGGCAGCCCCTGAGCCTGCCTCCGACGACAGACACTTTCGGAGGCGCCGCAGTGCGCACACTAGTTCCTTCCCGTCTCGTTTCCTTCTCACTGCTTCTGCAGAGACTAGCAGAGTAGGATTCTTTGCACGTTTACAGAACTTGGAACTTGAAATTTTCAAGGCAGAGATTTCCCAGTGATAACAAATACTTGGAGTTAGAAGTTGCCTTTTGAATGGGTTGCAGTGGACAGTCTTGAATGTCAGGATGCACGGTGACTGCTCTCGAAATGAGTTTATACCTTCACTCACTTTTACGTACCTGGTTTCTACTTGTTCTAAATGACAGCACATTCTTTTCTCCAAAGTACAAGATGTTTTTCCCTCTTGAAGTTGTGATGTGTTTAAGTTCGGTAAACTGATAGTCTTTGTCTCCCATGGGGATAAATGTTTTGGTAATCTGCATTTCCACAGGTAAACAATGTCGACTTCACAAACATCATAAGAGAGGAGGCCGTGCTCTTCCTGCTTGACCTCCCGAAGGGAGAGGAGGTGACCATACTGGCCCAGAAGAAGAAGGACGGTGAGACACTGCCAGGACAGGGGGATATGCCTGTGGGAAGCCCCTGTGGGACTTCCATCGGGATTCTAATTTCCGTTCTCTTACACAGTCAGTCAGAGTTGAGGGACAGATGACGCTGCCCATCTCACAGGGAGCTTGTCTATTTAAGTGGCTAGGGGCTCACAACCTGACAGTGCTGACTGGCACAGCACTGCAGCGGGGCCACTGGCCGCTGTGGCTTTCTAATGGAAGCAGGGTGCCGTCCAACCGAGGACAGGCGCAGGAGAATCCCATCTGTCTCTCGGCCATCAGAGCCACACAGAAGTATATATGGGCAGCTTCCGCATTTCGTACCGGTGTTTTCCAGGCCGTACTCTCCCGTGCTCGTACCATTAATTCACGAGAGTGCCGCATCCTCTCTCTGATGAAGAAGATGCACTGTTCATCCAGAACAGGGTTCCTCTCCCTCGCACTGTTGGTGCTTTGGGTGAAATAATTTGTGGTTGTGCAGCTTGTCTGTGCGTCGCAGGACGTTTAGAAGGACCCCTGGCCTCCGTCCACTGGATGCCAGTAGCGCCCACACTCTCCTTGCAACAGCCCCGTCACAGCAATCAAGAAACACACACCCCCTTTGGGGATGGGCAGAACTGCCCTCATGTGAGGGCAGCTCGTGTAGAAAATGGGATATCTATACCTCTGTGCCTTTAAATAAGGTGCTTCAAACAGAAGGCACGTGTGGCTTTGGACAAGCTGCTGATCAGTTTGTGCATCAGTGTGTCTGTCACCTGCAGAGCGGCGGTGCTAGGGGTTTGCGTTCCATGAGGTCATGGTGACGTTCTTGAGGCAGAGTGCTCACCGCAGTGCCCAGCAGTTCGGCGTTCGCTGGACCCCTCTGTGTCCGTGGTTGTCGGCATTACCGACGGCATTGTCACCTCACGCGTCCTCTTCGGGTTCACCTCCCCCAGCAGCTCCTGACAGTGTCGTTCTCTGGGTCCTTCTTAGTTTATCGTCGCATCGTAGAGTCGGACGTGGGGGACTCTTTCTACATCAGAACCCACTTTGAATATGAGAAGGAATCTCCCTACGGACTGAGCTTTAACAAAGGAGAGGTGTTCCGTGTTGTGGACACCTTGTACAATGGGAAACTGGGCTCCTGGCTGGCGATTCGAATCGGCAAAAACCACAAGGAGGTGGAGCGGGGCATCATCCCTAACAAGAACAGGTACGAGCGCTTGTACGCTTCCCAGAACAAGTTACGTGACCGTGACAGAAGTCTTCAGTCCCGCTGGGAAGTTTGGGTAATGCAAAGGGTTAGTTTTCGTTGCATCTGGTAATTGACTTAGTTTTCCAAACTCCTCTATTTTAGTTTCATCATTAAGATGTGCACTACGTGGGAGATTCTGCCCAGAATTTTGACATCTCGTTCTTTGCGGGTCTTTTTCCATTTTGTGTTCTTAAAGTACCTGCGTTTTCCTTTCATCTCCTCCCGTCCAGAGCTGAGCAGTTAGCCAGTGTGCAGTACACGCTTCCAAAAACCGCAGGAGGAGACCGCGCTGACTTCTGGAGATTCCGAGGTCTTCGCAGCTCCAAGAGAAACCTCCGGAAGAGCAGAGAGGATCTGTCGGCTCAGCCAGTTCAAACAAAGTTTCCAGCCTATGAGAGAGTTGTTCTTCGAGAAGGTGGTTTATCTCCTACAGACTCACCTAATACCCTTTAATGTCAGTGTGCTTAAGAAAGAGAAGGCGTAAACCGTGCTACTTCTCATTTGTATTTCTCCACAGCTGGGTTTCTGAGGCCTGTGACCATCTTCGGACCCATAGCTGATGTTGCCAGGGAAAAGCTGGCCAGAGAAGAACCAGACATTTATCAGATTGCGAGTGAGTAGCTTCAGCACTGACTTGGGGAGGGGGGTGGTTGCTCTGTTGGTTATTCCTCTGAAGGGTGAGTCTGATCCATTCATTCACTTAAGGGAAGTAGAACTTATTGTAAGAGAAGCTTTGCAGTTCACTCCATTTATTTAACTTGGAGGGGAACCTGAGTGACCGAGTCCTCGTTCGCCCAGTTGCCTGTAATAGTGATGAGCCTCTGTTTCTGAAGCCCCGGGCTTCATGAGAAAAGTGCCCAGCAGACGATGCTGTTTAACCCTGACAGAATTGCCCCAGGGGGAGTGCTCGTGCTGAGGTGGAGCAGCCTGAGCCCTAGGGTGGTCCGGTGGGGACCACCACCCGCCTCTTCAGTCTAGCCTTCCCTGGCAACACCTGTCCTGCTTTGAGCCCAGCCCTTCTGGCCCCAGCCCAGTGCTTGTGGCCATCAAGCTGACAGAAATATTCAGATATTTAAAAAGGGTAATAAAAGCACGATTCATGCTGTCAGTTGTTGCACACACAGTAAGTGAGAGGTACAAACGTTTGAGAGTGTGGTGCTCTAAGTGCTTTTGCCTGCACGTTCTTTCATGGTTTTGCATAGTTTGGCTATTATGGTAGTTTAAATGTGCAAACTTCGTCGTGACCACTTTGGCTTACATAAGTTACACGTAAAAACTTCTGTGTAACTTATATTGCATAAATTACGTGTAAAAACCTAAACTTTATTTTCTGACTATAAAGTATTACTCAAAATTGGAAAAGATAAAAAGTTAATTTTGACGTATATCATCACCACCCTAAATTTTACCCTGTTGTATTTTCTCCCGTTCTTCAGAGACATACCTTTTCAGAGTTGTATATATGTACCATTTTAAATAGTTTAGACCCTGTTTTCCTTCTTAATCATCATATTTCGTTACCCTGCAGTTGATTTACGGTATGATCGGCCTTCTGTTGTTCGTATAGTTTGTTTTAAATTTATATTATCGCAAAGGGTGTAGAGAGCAGCCCATACTTTATTTGCTTGGTGTATTTTGCCTTGTTTTCCAAAGGATTTAACTTCTAAAGGACAGCTTTTCCCATATTTATGATTTTCTTAACAAAATTCCCAAGGATAGTAAGGGATGGACCATAGGACGTGCACGTTTCCCGGCTGCTGCTGTGTGTAGCTGTCACTGCGCCCCAGAGGGGCGGGCCTGTTCCCACCGGCACCATCTCAGACTACGTGAGTGCTAGTTCAGAGAGTCAGAGCGTTGCCTTGTTAAACTCCTTTTCATTCGGTTGCTAGTAAAGTTGAGTGAGGGTATTGATTTTCTGAAACTCAAAAGATTTGCAAACAAATAATGGCAAAATGTGAGCAAGTTAGAAAATGTCTTTCTCATTCCGCGCTCAGTTCCTGTCTTTGGGCAGAGGTCTCTTCTTGGCGATGGTTCCTAGAGGACGTTTTGCCTGAAGCAGGTGGTACTCTCGCCCGTGAACAAACGTCGGGTTTTTACGTGTGCAGAAAGCAAGTGTGAAGACTTACAGAGCTCTCCCTGGAGGAGAAATTGACTGGTTTAATTCATTTTACTCCTCAGCCAGGCTCTTTAGAACAGGGATCCCATAGCTTAGTTATATTTAGCCCCTTTGGATCTAACGAGAGTCTTTGCGTTTAGGGATTCACAGGTTTTCCCCAGCCCAGACCTCCAGCTGGCCGCTGTCCTGTGTTCTGTACGTCCACCAGACGAGGCTCCGCCCTCCTTTCCAGTGGGCCTTGGTCTCACCATGGTGCTGTTACCTAGAGTCACTCCCCTCACCCTGCAGTGTGACCTCTGTCCTTCCAAATGGCTGCCTTTGTTGGGTCTGATTTTCCTTTCATGCTGTCCTTGTCACCAGAGTCTCAAACAGTTCTATTATGCCTTTTTAGTGAAGAACTTCATATAAATGGGACCTCTGAGATTCTTGGTTCCACATCAGCCCAAGCTCCAGGGGGCGTGTGATGCACCAGCAGGGAGGGACAGGCCCCAGCATGAAACCATGAGTGGCCTTCTCTGCTCCCCGTTCGCCCTAACCCGGCCAGTCTGCGGTAGCATTATTGCCGGTGGGTTGTGGACCTGCCCAGGTGTTGATCTCGGCTTGCGGGGCCTGGGGACTGCGGCCAGGAGAGGCCTTCTCAGTCTGCCTCCGTCTGCCACACAAATGTTGGCGTTTGCTCGAATGTCCACAGTGTGGAAAAGGTTTGGAAGCAGAACCGTGCTAAGCCATAGTAGAGCCCTAGGCAAAAGGAAAAAAATGCATTTCTATATACACGTTTTTGCATTTTTTAATGATTAATTTTTTCTTCTAGAACAGCTAAGTAGATTGAAAATTTTTGTAAAACATGAATAATATATTAAAACTCATTGTAAGTCTAAATATTTTATTTATGTGAAATACAGTGTAATTTTATTTTCCTGGTTCTAATGGAAGCAAGCTCAATATTACAAATCTACTTTTTTAATCTCATTTTTAATTGAGAGTATTGCTGTAGTTGACCATCTCTCTTAGCCAAGTGACAGTCTTAAACAATTTTCACTCAAGTTCCATTTCTTGATTCTCTCTGAAATTTTGACATGTTGTTTATTAGAGTATTAATTTTGATTCTTTTGAACTTACTGTATCCAAATATTCCAGGATTACTGAGGTCTTGTGGGAACCCCATTAAATTTTGCTTCTGAGTCAAATGCTTCACTTGCCTTCTCCTAACCCCAGGCATCATTGGGAAGCATCGCTCTTAACCCAGTGGTTCTCACTGAGGGCATTTCTGCCCCACTGGGGACATTTTTGTTGCCACAATGGGAGCAGAAGGGAGGTGGGGGCCAGAACTGCTGCGAAGCAGCCTGTGGTGCAGGTCTGCCCCCAGTGAGTAGTGCATAGCCCGCATGTCGGCAGGGCCCGTAGTGGAGAATGATCTAACCAGTGGACATTGCGTGTTTTTTCTCTGTCCTGACCTCGTGAACAGAGAGTGAACCACGCGATGCCGGAACTGACCAGCGTAGCTCGGGCATCATTCGCCTTCACACAATCAAGCAAATCATAGATCAGGTAAGTTATTAAAAATTGACCTATTTCATTATAAGCTGTGAATGTTGTTTTTTAGTGGGGTGAGGTTTGGTTAATTTGACAGTGGAAAGTAGTTTTTTTCTAAAATCACCACTGGTATGCCATCCCGAAAACCGTTCACAAACCCCTTCAAGGGATTAGTAGTACATGCATCAAAAGGTGATTTTTTGATACCACGAAAAAATGAAGTATTCAGATGTGTTAACAGACTCTGTTTCTGTTGCATTAGTGCAGTTCAAGTTGCACTTTGATTTTTGTGGTAGGAAATCTGCTTTTCCTCTGTAAGTTCACATCGCAACACTAAATTGTTACATGCATGCTCAGTCTAACCCAACGACTTCCCACCGGTGCGGCACGAGACTTTTCAAAACAATGGAATACCTGACGAGTCGGGCACTGACCTCTTTTCCCTCAGATTGTCACATAGAAAATGACAGCAGCCAACATAACAGTAGCTGTCTGCTGTGAACAAATCCAGATTACACTTACTTTTAGTCAGAACAGCAGAAATATATTTTTGGTGGGCTGCAGAATTTCAGTAATGAGTTTATGTGCGCCACGAGATGAAAAAGTTGATCGTCGCTGATCTCTCCAAACGCAGGGAGTACTGTCAGCTGGCGAGTATTGGGGCTGGCTTAAACGTGAGCTAGTGACACGTTGTGTTTTTCTGACTTGGGCTAGAAACTGTAATTGAATTGTCCTCTGATCACAAATGTCTGACATGTGCACATGAAGGTCCATGACATTGGAACATAGTTTAGGCTGTGACTTGCCCGGCAATGATTCTTAATGAACCGTGTCTTCCTCCTTTCCTTTTCCTTCCGTCTCCAGGACAAACATGCGTTATTAGATGTAACACCAAATGCAGTTGATCGTCTGAATTACGCCCAGTGGTACCCAATCGTGGTGTTCCTTAACCCCGACTCTAAGCAAGGTGTGAAAACAATGAGGATGAGGTTATGTCCAGAGTCTCGGAAAAGCGCCAGGAAGTTATATGAGCGGTCTCATAAACTGCGTAAAAACAACCACCATCTTTTTACCAGTGAGTATTTTAAAATTTTAAAGGCCTTCTTTCAGCCTAAGTGTAGGCACCAGCGTGCTGTCCCAGTCCTGAAACTCACGTAACTTTGACCTGGATGGAAAGAAGATGTTTTGTGCCAGAGAGAAATTTCAGAGTTGCCTGTCCTCAAACACCCTCTTCCATGTTGCCCAGCACTGATGACGGAGCCCTGGCAGGGTTCAGCGAATTCGGACTCTGGGCAGCGTGCGGACCTTTGAGCGATGTTGTTCGTTCCCTTTCAGCTACCATCAACTTGAACTCAATGAATGACGGGTGGTACGGCGCCCTGAAGGAAGCAATTCAGCAGCAGCAGAACCAGCTGGTATGGGTCTCTGAGGGAAAGGTGAGAGATTTCCTATTACTTTTTAAACCTCTTCACTAAATTATACAACTGATCAGAGATTTGTGAGTTACTTTATTTTCTGATTAGTGAGGTTTTTATAGTTTTTATGTAGGGGTTATGGAAGTTGTTTTTGATAGCAAGATATTGGGAAGTTTTCCCAACTACTGCATGACCACGTCAGTGGTGTTCCCTTACTAAAGAACAGGGTTGAGTTCTGGCTCTGCTCTGTCTGCCTGAGGAGTGACTTTGAACCTGGCTTCAGGTTCCTCCTCTGACGAGGAGGGGAGCTGCCTGCACTAGATGGGTGTTCCTGAAATGCTGTCCTCGGCCCTTGACGGGAGCACGGTCTCCCCAGAGTGCTCGAGACGGATGCATCTTACAGGCGCTTCCCCGCATCCTTACCTGTGAGTTTTATTTCTTCACTCGGCACCTGTTAACGTTCTCATAACAGAACCAGGAAATGTTGGACAAAGCAGTACATTCTTTTGGCTTTAAACGTTTAGCTTATATACATCCAGATGGCTAGCTGTAAAATATCTAGTTTCTGCTGTCACTCTGTGGTTTGAGAGCAGTCTTTTCATGGGAAAGGTCTGTTCATTTTGGGGACAAGTAATAGGTTTTTCAAAGTTGACAGTTAAAGAACCTTTTGATTTTCCTGTCTTTTACCTTGAGATCAGTACAATATGAATACGTTTGGTTGCTAGGGAAGATTGAGAATGTCTGTTTTTTTATTTTGTTCTTTACATTTCTTTGTTGGCTTGGTTTTTGTTGTGTTTTGCCCCTGCATGGCCTCCTTCGTCCTCTGCCTGGCTGTGGGTACAGGTGCTCTGACGGTGCATGCTGCATGCTCAGAGCCACCGTCCCCTTGTCCCGAACACACGCAGCCACTGCAGGCACAGGTGCTGTGACACCTAGAGGTGGCATCCGCTCCTCCCACCCTTGGCAACATGCCAGAATCCTGGTTCTTCTGGTCAGCACCACGGGGGGTGGGGGGCTGTGCATATGAGACCTATCAGCGCACTCTCAGTAACTGACATGTCAGCGGGCCCTCCTGCGAGGGAAGTCAGGGTGGGAACAAGCCGGCCCCTGCACTCGCAGCCCTCTCCATGCTGAGCTTCTGTGGCAGCATACCTCCGTCCACGCGCCCTGCCAGGTGGCCTGCTCACAGCCGCGCTGGCAGTTCCTGAGATGATACCGCGCAAAGCCTTCTGTCTACCTATCTGAGAGGTTTTTTAAATCCTTGAATCTTTTTTGTTTATCATTTCTCTTTGTGACGATGTTTCCTTTCTTTGCTTAGATGTAAAATAAAGGTCTAAGCCCCCCCCCCAACATTTTATGTGAGAGAAGTAGGTTATTTATTATAAGGATAGACTGATACGTTTTCTAAGTCAGAAGCAGTTGTTACAGTGTAAATCAAGCTTGATTTACACACTCCCTTCCATTCAAGTATATTTTACCTGAAAAGATTCTTCAACTAAAACCACTTCGTTGCATGCAGACTTTCCTGAGCTGACTGCTTTGAGCTAAAGGCTAGGAAGAGTTCCTGTGTGCAGGGTCTGCGACAGTCTTGTGTATCCATCCTGAAGCTTCCTTTACGTGTAGGCGTAGGCCTTCTCCTGGCCCACCGCAACCCGTGGTTCTTGCTTGCTTCTGCACCTCATACCAGGGCAAGGGCCAGGTGCCCTGCTGAGTTCCAAGCTACTCTTCCCCAGGCCTTACACGTTCCCATGGCTGCCTGCTGGGCAGCAGCCTCCCAAAACCCTGCAAGGTAAAAACTACAGCAGACTGCAGGGCTTCTCTTCTGCAGCTGCATCGCAGGGTTCAGAGCCGTGGAGGTTGCAGGGGACACCCTGCTGTGGTCTGGAGACTCACGCTGTCCCAGCCCAGTGGGTGCTCCGTTAGGCACACCGGAGCCTGTGGGAGGATTGACGCAGCCTGGCCTTCCCTCCCGCCAGGGCCGTGGTCAGGCTCCAGCCCCCACACAGCCAGCATGGGGCTGTGCGGGAAGCCCCTTTCGGGTGGCTCCAGCCTTCTTTTTGTCCTTCAGTCCGTGCTGACATGGAAGGAAGACTGAATTCTGGCTTCCACATCCTTTAGCTCTCGTGCAGGACTGGACACTGTGTCCAGGTGGGATCTCGAGGCCCATGCTGTCCCACCCAGGCACTGGTTTCAGATCAGTGCCCTGGGCCAGCCTGTTGGCACAGCTCTTTACTCCCCGTCCCCTCCAGTGCGCCTCCTGTCTCTCTGGCCTGCTCTGAAGACAGCGAAGACTGTGGAACGTGGACTCGGCTCTTGATCACTTGTAAAAGAGAGGGCACCTGTCTTCCTCTCTCGCCTTCTGTTAGCTGCTGCGTCTTTGACGAGTAGCAGAAAGACCCTGTCAGGGCAGCCACCACGGGGGCGACGCTTTTCCATTGCATTTGACAAAAGCTTCAGCTCTTCCCCAGCGTGAACCGCGGCATTTCTTTTCATGGCTGTCCTCCCGTGCGTGCTGTCAGTGTGTCCTTGTTCCTGTGAGCTTGGTTTGACTGTCCCTCTTCACCTGGCTTTGGGCTGACAGGCCGGTGACCGATAGGTTTTGTGAACCCAAGCAGTGCCAGGATTGCCTCACTGTCTTCCGGGCCAAGCCCCAGAGCCCTGCTGGGTCCCGACGGGCCAGCCGGCGTTGGTCTGTCCCTGCCCCGCGGGTCTCTGAGGCCGCTCTGTGTGTCTGCATGTGTGCTTGTACAATCTTCTCGACCTTTCCTCCGCAGAAGCTTCGAGAACTAGGCGATTTCTTCAGAGAGCAATACCTTTTCCATCTCCCTCGTAAAGAAGGGCCATCTCTTAAAGACCTGCTGAATAAATTGTTCAATTTACTTTTATTTGACCCAGGCGGATGGTGCGACAAGTGATGACCTTGATTTGCATGACGACCGTCTGTCCTACCTGTCAGCCCCAGGTAGCGAATACTCAATGTATAGCACGGACAGTAGACACACCTCTGACTATGAAGACACAGATACAGAAGGCGGGGCCTACACTGATCAAGAACTAGATGAAACCCTTAACGATGAGGTGGGGACTCCCCCGGAGTCTGCCATTACACGGTCCTCTGAGCCTGTGAGAGAGGACTCCTCTGGAATGCATCACGAAAGCCAGACATACCCTCCTTACTCACCACAAGCGCAGCCACAGCCCATCCATAGAATAGACTCCCCCGGATTTAAAACAGCCTCTCAACAGGTAAGCAGCCAGCGCCCAGCGTTCTGTAGTTAGAGGTGGTCGCGGCATTTCAGAGTGGCGGTTGAGCTAAAGAACATACTCTGTCCTTTCTCCAGATTGAGAGTTAACCTTTAATTTCGTGGTGAGATCACCAAGGACTTAATTCCAAACTCTGTGTGTTCCTCTTACCCAGCAATATACTGAATTCCTAAAAAAACGTAGGACCTAAAGTCGTAGTTTCGTCATTCTGCACACTTAAAATGTATGTTGACCAGCCACAGTGAGCGGAGGTGGGAAGTTAGCGGTAAATGAGACACTATTTAAAATATTTTAAACACTTCACAGAAAGCAGAAGCCTCATCTCCAGTCCCCTACCTTGCGCCTGAAACAAACCCAGCACCACCAGCCTCTGCTGCTAACCCTCACGTAAAATTAACTCATGTCAGACTGGAGGAGCCCGCCCCTGCTCCCCCCGCCTCTCACCCAGCACAGGCCGACCCTCTCAGAGCACCGGGTGCAGAGGCGGCCCACACAGTGCTAGACCGAGGAGCCTCACTGCCGCCGCACGCAGACCCGCCGCAGGTACCTGTGCTGCAGCGCCGCCCTCGCGCTCCCCGCCCGCCGGCCCACGGTTGCCGGGGCCCCCCGCCGCTGTCCCTTCGCTGTGTCCCCGTGGGCGTGCACACCAGAGTGCTTGCGTCAGCACAGAGCGTCTGTATCTCGTAGTTTGCATGGCTTCTGGTGGCATACACGTGATTCGGAAACAGGCCTTTCAATTGGGGGTTTGCTTAATATTTTTGTTATCTTTATTTTGGGGTTTTCTGTATCTTCCAGAATTCCTTACTATATCATTGATACCCATCATAGACATTTTTATGTTTTATAAATTATGGTGTCTGTTAATTTTCTTTCTGATTTTTATTTTCAGTGTGCAAATCAAGGGGAATCAGTGGTTTAGTGCGTTAGTTTTCAACTAAACTGAGTAATTGCCTTTCACTCCCTTTTCATTTAGCACATGCTAGAACACAAAAGCCCTTACCTGCATTGTAAATTTTGAGCTTTCGTGTAAACTGGCTTTCTCCACTAATCTCTTTCTGCCCTGGTAATCAACGGTAGAACATAACCACTTTTACATATGAAATTATAGTTCTATTAAAATAGACTGGAATTAGAACCAAGCCTGTGCACTTACCCGTGAAATTGTTCCACAGGTGTACAGAAAGGACCCCTATCCTGAGGACGTGATAAGGCAGAACCATGTTCTGAAGCAGCCAGCGGTTGGTCACCCAGGGCAGAGGCCGGACAAGGAGCCTAACCTGAGCTACGAGCCGCAGCCCCACTACCTGGAGAAGCAAGCCAGCAGAGACCTCGAGCAGCCCACCTACAGATACGACTCCGCGGGCTACACAGACCAGTTCTCTCGGCACTTTGACCACCGCCTGCGCTTCGAAGAGCGCGTCCCTGCGTACGAGGAGCACTGGTCGTACTATGACGAGAAGCAGCCCTACCAGCCTCGGCCGTTTGATAGTCAGCACTCTCGAGACCTGGACTCCAGGCCGCACCCTGAAGAGTCCGCAGAGCGAGGGTATTTCCCAAGGTTTGAAGAGCCAGGTCCTCTGTCCTATGACAGCAGGCCGCGTTACGACCAGCCCCCGCGAACCTCCACCCTCCGACATGAGGAGCCGGCCGCCCTTGGCTATGACGTGCACGGCAGATACAGGCCGGAGGCGCAGCCCTACCCTCCAGCAGGCCCTAAGGCCTCTGAGCCCAAGCAGTATTACGACCAGTACCCACGGAGTTACGAGCAGGTTCCAGCCCAGGGGTTTCCCTCTACAGCAGGCCCGTACGAGCCTCTCCATGGTGCTGCGGGGGTCCCTCCTCTCATGCCTCCATCTCAGCACAAGCCGGAAGTGCCGCCGTCCTCTACCAAGCCACTGCCTCCGCCCCCTACTCTGACCGAAGACGAGGAGGACCCAGCCATGAAACCTCAGTCCGTGCTCACCAGGGTCAAGATGTTCGAAAACAAAAGGTCCCAGTCCTTGGAAAGCAGGAAGGATGAAAACCACATGGTCAGCTTTAAGGTAACTGTGTAACTGGGGCTGCCCTGCCTGGGATGCCTGGGCACGTTCAGTGACGGGCAGTTCTAAATGCTTCCCAGTGCCCCACCCCCCCGTGCAGCCTGTTTGGTAATGATTGGTCCCTGCAGCCTGTTTGTCTTATTTTTGCAGCCTCCAGAGGTAGCATCTAAACCTCCAGGGGCTCCCATCATCGGCCCTAAAGCCACACCCCAGAGCCAGTTCAGTGACCACGATAAGACACTGTACAGGTGGGTACCCTTTGTGGTGCGGGTGGGATGGGACTGGCCAGGAATCCGACCCGCAGTCAGCAAGCAAGCCTCTCTCAGGGTGTCCGTGCAGGAGCCACCGCAGAAGGGGGCACCTGCTTGTCCTCGAATGGAAACTGCCAGCCTTCCTGACGGCACCGTGGCCCTGGGGAGAGAAACGAAGGCCTGTGTTGTGCCTCTAGGACAGGCTTTCGTTGTGGCTTCAGGAAACTAGTATTGTGGAAACACATTTTTCCAGCAGATCGTTAAATGTACATTTTAAAGCCCTAGTATTTGCATCATGTACTTTTAGTTTTAAAAGTGCTTTCAGACATGGCAACTCCTGAGTTTTGAGAGGTAAGGAAACAGCCCGGGTTGGCCAGAGGAACACATTCCTTGTTAGTGAGCACATGCTCTGTGCTTGCTGTGGGGCTGAGCACCCCACTCGAGGAGGGAGGCAGAGGCTGTGCGGCAGCACCTGCAGGACCGGGCGGAGCCAAGGAGAGGCCTGGCTGCTGTGCGCTTGCCTGGGGTCTTGGCACTGCTCCCTAGGGACAGCGTGGGTTCGGAGACGGGCGCCCGCCTCACTCGTGTGTATACGTGCTGACATTTGTGCCTGTGACAAAGAGGAACTCTCTCACATTAGACACTGTCCGGCTTTTTACAGTGGGGGTGCTTCCCCGGAAAGTGAGCTGCTGTGGTGTCCCCTTTGGTCAGTCTCACTAGCGTACGATCTGTGTCGTGTGAAACAGGCTTGTAGGAACTGAAGCGTAGGCCTTTTTTGGTCTAAAACCTAGTTAAGTTCATGCATTTTGATGCAGACTTTCTAAGATGTACCAAACAGAGCGTAAATAACACGGCACTGGCTTGCTTAATAACGTGCTTTCTCCTCTGCTTCCCATGCCTGCTAGAACTTTGGACTCCACAGAGCTGTGTCCTTGTGTGGGGATCATTTTTGACCTCAGATTCAGGCTCCTAAAAAGTCTTTTTTAAAAAGTTGTTAAACCTTCTCGATTATTACTTGTTGCTGCTGTTGGTGTGTGTCCTTCCAGAAGTTCTTCGCTGGGTTGATGTCTCTTCTCTTTCTGGTTAACTGCTTGTAACCTGCTGTGGGCCTCTAACCGGACAGTCACTGAGTTTAGTAGATTGTGGTACCGAACTCACGGGCTAGAGGGGCTCCCTTTTGCTCATATGTGCGAAGGTGGAGGTAAAGTGTCCATTTCGACGGTCCCACTGCTCGGCCGGGTCCTGAGCAGTCACAGCGGTCGGCGGAGGGTCAAGGTCAGTGATTCACAGACGCCACTTTCCTTGTGAAATCCGCACTGAGAAAGCTGTTCCGTTTGCCGTTCTTGTCAGGATCCCAGAACCTCAGAAACCTCAGCCGAAGCCCCCCGAAGATATCGTTCGGTCAAATCATTACGATCCCGAGGAAGACGAGGAGTACTACCGAAAACAGCTCTCCTGCTTCGACCGCAGGAGTTTTGAGAACAAGCCTCCCGCGCACATGCCTGCCGGCCGCCTCTCAGAGCCGGCCAAGCCGCTTCCGTCTCAGCATCAGCCAAACCTGTCCAGTTACTCTTCGAAGTAAGTTCTCTCCCCTCACACGTCCGCTTTTGAAAATGAGGTGACACGTAAAGGTTTGATTGAGTGAAGTGGAGCTGGTTTCACGGAGCTCAGTGTGTTTTGAAGGAAAGGGTTAAGCGTGTCTCACACTGTCTGTAGACTCCAGCAGGTTAGCCCTGCGCATGCTTCCCGCTCTCGGATGTGTTTGGACTCTGGTAGCAGGTCCAGCAAGTGTTTGCATCAGGGCAAGGTGGCGAAACCCAGGGGTAAGAAGGAACAAACCGCAGCCCTGATTTTTAGGTGAATCATAAGCCATTCTTCCCCTGTGCAGCACAGTTAACGCTGGCTCCATTTTTAGTTTTTAGTTTTTAAATATAAAAACGGATGTATTGAGGCAACGTTTGGTTTTTTTTGAGACGAGAAAGAGCTTCTCTTTTTTTACTGCTGGATCTTGGGGTCACTTCAGAGATCTCCTGTCCAGTTTTGTCCACGAGGAAACTGAGCTCCCAGAGGTAACGTGACACGCAGAGCTGGCACTAAACCCCGTTTTTGACTCCCAGCCTTTTTCCTTTCCTGCGCTGCTCGCTTCCGTCTACTCGTCTTTTGGGTTTTTGGTCAGTTGTTCTTCCTTGCGGGTTTTGTTGGGGCACAGACGCACATGTGTCCGCGTGGGGCCCCGTCTCTGTTGCTTCTGTCTCCCTGGTTGAGACAGAAAGCATGGTGCGGAGAGCAGGGGGTGAACCCACAGAGGCACAGGTGGGTTCGTGCATCCACAGAACCAGTCCCTGAGAACAGAGGAGAGACGTGGCTTTAAGACGAAGAGTGAGCTTACAGTAGGGGGGACAGCCCCTGGGGCCAGAGGAGATCAGTGTCTGAGCTCAGGGAAGCCCGAGTCCCCCTCAAAAGAGCCCCTCTCTTTAATGAACTTAAAACTCAACTGATTCAAGATCTGACGTCTGAAATTCCCTTCCTAGTGTCACCTGCGTTAGTGTTTGAATAACCACGATTAGTTCAGCTGAACGGAGAGGACACATCAAAAACCCATCACCAGCCACTTTTTCTGAGACATCCTTTGAAGTGAGGATTTAAACCTTTTTTGTGCTGTCGTCCTTTTAAATCCTCGTCCACAGAGAGAGCAGTTAATGACAAATGCACTCGCAGCCGCGGGGCGCTGAGGTTCTGTTCTGTGCTAACAGGGTCTCGGGCCGGTGGTGTGAGCCTCCCCTGACAGCACGCTAGAGAAACGCCCGTGTGTCCTGAATGTGCACACTCAGGCAGTCCCCGCCCTGAGTCCCCTTTGGTAAGGCAGGAGGGTGCACCTGTTATTACGGGTTCGACTTCAGTCATTGAACACATCCACTCCTGTCAGAAGAGGGTCCAGGGGGTGGGGTTTAAGTAGAGAGATTTTATTCATCCTTTTTCTTAGTTGGTAAATAAAATACACCCTGAAAAAAATACATTTAGGTCTAAAAAGGTTTGCCAGAAAATCAGTTAGCAAGGCATTTTTGGCTGTGTGTTCATTTGATGCTCCAGGAAGAAGACTCAGCGTGTTTGTAATGGGAAGCTTTCACGGCAGGTTTGGTGGCTGGGGGCTCAGGGGCAGTTGGCCTAGTGAATGGAGTTTGGCGCAGGGTGCGGTGCCTCAGCGCGTCGGCCACCCCGCTGCTCGCCAGCACACCGGCAGGGCGGAGGCTCCCAGGACAAAGTGAGGAAGGAGAACGAGCTGGGCACCAGTGTAAGCTCCCTCCCTCCTCCTAACTGGGCTGCACGCTCCCACAGCGGCGCTGACTGCGCGGAGAGCCAGAGAGCCCAGTGAGGGTCGCAGAGGTGGTTCCCCCGCTTTCACTGCTTCTCTTCTGCCCCATGAGTGCAACTTGAACAATAGCAAGGTGGTTTAAAGCACAGCACGGGACGCCCTTCGTCCTGCATTTCACAACTGTTCGCTGTTTGTCACCCAGAGGTCACCTGCAGGCCCCTATTTCCTGAAGCAGAATAGCAAAGTTGTCTTCTTGTGAACAGTATATGCTTGTATTGTCTTAAAAAGACCTCCAGTGGTGGGAACTAGAGAGGGGAGAAGTCTCTGCTGGCACAGGACAGGTGTCCCGGAAAGCCACAGACACCGCCGAGCTTACAGTGTGGAGAGCGGGCTGGAAGTGGGAACGCTGGGAGAGCGCATCTCAAAGCAGGTCAGGACTCCCCCAGAGTCCAGGCCGGGCCTGTGCGCACGTGCCAGCCCAGAGATGGCGTCAGCTCCTTCAGGGCAGCTGGGGGTTCTGACACTCAGGCCGCTCTCTCTCAAAGGTCAGGTTGCTGTGGGACTTCTAGGCTTTAAAACAAACATCGGTGGTTTTCAGCTTTTTAGGAACTACGTGTAAGATCACTGTAGGGTTGTTTTCGTGTGCATGTGACATCAGGTGAGAGAAGCTGTGAGATTCTGGCGTGGCAGTTTTGCAGATAGGCTCCACCCACCCTTAGAACTGGTGATGGGTCTGGTCTTGCGGGACAGGAATACATACGTGGGGGCTGTAGTACGTTTCAGAGGGGTGCACCTTCCCATTGCCCGTTTCTCCTTTCCCTGGTAGGGAGTCACTGTCTACCACATCTTCCTGTGTTTTCACCTTGAGGATCTCTTTTGCCTAGCCCTTAATTTTTTTTAATTTTATTTTTAGATAGGGGGAGGGAGGGAGAAAGACAGGATCAATGTGTGAGAAATACATTGATCAGTTGCCTCTCTCACACCCCGAACTGGGGACCTGGCCCGCAACCCAGGCCCGTGCCCTGACTGGGAATCGAACCAGCGACCTTTTGGTTCACAGGCCAGCACTCAGTCCACTGAGCCACACCAGCCAGGGCAGCCATTTACTTTTACCGGAGCATCTCAATCTCGCTTACTCAGAACCTGCCAATTATCCTGAGCACTGCTCCTTTACTGGGCTCATTCCTTGGGCCCATTCCTTGCTCATTCCTGCAGCAGCAGTGGACAGAGGGGGCGGCGGAGTCAAGCTCAAACAGACCGGTGCTCACAACACCAGTTAGACCACGTGGTGGGGCGGGGGGACCGGACCGAAGCTAACTGTGGTTGAGTCTACTGGTCCCTGCCTAGCTAAACGGAGGTAGTGATAGGTTCTTTTACAGATCGAGTTGTTGTGAAATGGTGGGTGCCTGTCTTTTGGTTGATATTTTGAAATGACGTTTGAGTCGCATTTGCTGCAAGTTTCTTAGTTAGATTGACCATTTTCTTTCATTTTTCTGTTGCGCTTGCTTTGCCGTCGCCTAGATTTCTTGGCTCTTACACTAGCTATGACTACTTGAGAAGGAGCATCAAGTGGTAAGACTGGCGTGCGTGTGAGGCTGTTTTGTGAGGTGTCCCTCGCCGTGTTGTTGGCATTATGTGCACTTCCAGATTGGAACGTCGTCTTCAAATGCTCAGTCCGAATGCAGGAAGCGAGATGACAGCTTAGTGTCAATGCTCACAATAAAGCCCGACTTCCTCAGCGCAGTCTCCTGTGCGAGTCCCTTCGACATGTCCGTGTCACCGTTCGTGCACATAAAGCCAGAGCGGCCCGGCTCTCTGCCAAGGGCTAGATGGCAGTGCTGCAGTTGTGGGTCTATTTCCACAGTTTCCTGTGTGTGAACTTCACGTCACGTATGAGCAATTGGCAATCTGAGAAAATAAGCATACACGGCCCCATTGGACTTCAGTAAAAGCCTTGTAAAATTAAGCAACACCTGCTTCTCTAGCTGTTGGTAACAAAGAATGGGCCTGGTGCATCCAGGGCAAACTGTAAAGTAGAAGCTGTCTGTTCTTTGCTGCTCCCGACAGCCACACTCTATTTCCACCTGATCCCTGGCCTCTCTCGGGCAGTTTTAAGAGCTGTGGCTGAGACCTCTTGGCCCAATGAGCCACAGCCGTTCCCTCTGCAGCCCTTTACTGGAAGCCCTGGCCGAACCCATCTGACATCCTGTCTGCTGCTCTGAAGGTGCCGGGAGCCACGCCTCGGCACCTTACAGATAACATCAGCTGTGAATATCAGGTCCGTTTGGGCCTATAAGTATTTTTCAAATCATTTGCAAGACCTTCTGAAGTTGTGAACCACACAGTTAACTATTAGAAGTATACCCAGAATTTCATCTGCCTTTCGGTCGCCATCCTCTGGGTGTTGTTCTGATATTCTCAAGTACCTGTGCTGTCTGCTACATCTCTTGTGTTGATGAGTTGTTAGATTTGTTTGCCTAGTTGGTAGAGTAGCTGCCCGTACTCATAAGACGAAATGGTGAAATTTCTGCGTTAAAAAACAAAAAAGTCCTTAGAGACACTTAGAGAACGAGAACTTGCTTTGTCAGGGGGAGTCCGTTTTCAGGGACTTGTCTTTGTTTGTCTCACAGGGGCAAGTCTACCGAGGCGGACGCTGTGGATAGATCCTTTGGCGAGAAGCGCTACGACCCCAGCCAGGCCACGCCCCCACCGCCCCCACTGCCCGCGCAGTACTCCCAGCCTGCCCCGCCGGCCGCCAGCTCCCTGCTGCACACACACGCCAAGGGATCCCACGGGGAAGGTAGGGCGCTCAGAGATTGGCGTCACCTCCGTCATGGAGTAACACAAACTGAAGTTCTTGTCATTTCTGAGCCAAGTGGTGTTTCGTATCAGACGTGATACATAAAACGTTGAGACTGGGAACAACGAAAAGTAAGGATTTTGCTAAAAGTACATCACTTGCTCTTATGACTGTGACCATTATATTGAACAAGCCTTTCACCGAATAGATTTTACTGTGTTATTAGCATAGCTCGGTTTCTGGAAGTAGCGTTTGTTTACCAGTACGTCTGATCTAAATACTTGAATGGTGTGGTAAGTTATTGTTTGTTCCCTCTTCACACGATAGGAAAGATGTAAAGTTTCACCTAATAGATATCCCCTCGCATTCATGTTCCGTGGCACAGTCTCAGCAAGGTGGGGACATACCTCCAGTGCGTTGGTTTTAGTAGCCGTGGCGCTGCACATTGGCCCGCGCTCTCCTTCACGTCTCTCTCCCAGCACCAGCTGTCCCTTGTCCGTGCTGACCCTCCCCCTGGGCCAGGGGCCTGGCTCCTCTCCCTCCCTCCCGCTCCCCTCGTCCATCTCTTGGCCTCTTCCCCCAAGGACCTCTCCACAGAGCTCTCCGCCCTGCCTCAGGCACACACAGGCCGCCTGTCCATCGGTAACCCCTTGCTCCCACCCTGCTTCCAACCGCCTTCGTATCTCCCTGCCTTTCACCAGACTCCCTGACGTGAAAACTGTTCCCTCCACCTCCTGACGCTCGTGTTCTTATTCGGTCCTTTCCCCCCCCCCCCCCCCCCCAAAAATAAATAAGCTATATTTCACCCGCGGAGTATACCACAATTCATCCTTCTGTTGACAGTTTGCTACCACAATGCAAACAGTACTTCTGTTGCTTGTGTAGGGGGCGGATTCCAGGCTGAGTCTGCACCAGACAAGCTGTAGCTGCAGATCTGCATAACTTCACGTGAGGGTTTCTTTACACGCTGTCACGTCTGCAGATGAAGTTTCAGTTCTTACTTTCCAGTGCTTATCCCGTTCATTTCTTTTCTTTGCCTGTTCGCACGGGCTGGGACCTCCGCTGGAATGCTGAGTAGAAGTGACGAGAGCAGATGCCTTCGCTGCTGCCTTGTCTCGGGGAGAAGGGACTTGCTGTGACGATTCTGCAGCGTTGGCTGCCGGGTTTTGTAGCTTCCTTTTCATTATTCAGTTTAGGACGTTCCCTTCCGGTCCTGATTTGCTGAAACTGTTTGTGAAATGCTTGTTTTTGCATGTAATACGAGGCTCATGAGGTTTTTCTCCTTTATTCTGCTAATGGAGTACGTCACATTGCAACGTTCATAAGGGATTGGGCTGCAATTTTCCTTTCTCGTAGTGCCCTCGCCTGGTTTGGGTGGCGCGCTTTTGCTGGTTTGTGGGAGCAAGGGCGTGTTCCTCCTGCTCTTCTCTGAAAGCACTTTCTCCTTAGTCTGTTCCCTGCAGTCCCCTTGGGGCTGTCCCCACCCAGGACGTGGGGCTTCTGTTCCATGTCTTGCCCACCCTGGCCACTCCCAGTCGTAGGTCTGGCTAACCTGGGGGTGAGAAGGTGCTCCACGCTGTCTCTCTCGGGTTCACACTTTCCCATCTCTAGTGAGTGCGCATCTCATCACATGACTGCTGGGCATGCCAGTTTTCACTTCCGCTCGCGTCTTCGCCCACCTTCCTGTTAGGCTGCGTCTTTCTCACGGATGTGTGGGTACTTCTCATGAGTTTTGGGTCTTAATTCTTTATCCGTTATATGTTAGTAGCTTTTTTTAAACTGTGGCTTTTCTCATGACTCTAATTACAGTGAGTTTTCTGTACTGATTTTTTTAATATAGCCATATTTCCCATTCTGCTTCTAATTTGTTTTGGACGTTAGAGGGGGGCCAGGACCCTTAGCGGCGTGGCCCTGACTCCGAGGCAGCGGGGTGCACTGACAGCACCGTGCGTCCCGGCCAGCTCCAGGCCCTCAGTGTCACACACGGCCTCCAGTGCTCACGAGCTGCCCTCCGACTGTGGTGGCCCTGAACTAGGCCTTGGCTTCCGCACCAGGGCAAGTCACGATGGGAGAGACATCAGAGGAGCTGCTGAAACCTCCTTTTGAGAAGTTTTAAAAAGGCTTATATATTCTTTTTCTTTTCCAGGTAATTTAGTGTCATTGGATTTTCAGAATTCTTTAGTGTCCAAACCAGACCCACCTCCATCTCAGAACAAGCCAGCAACGTTCAGACCACCGAACCGAGAAGATCCCGCTCAGTCCACTTTCTTCCCCCAGAAAAGTTTCCCAGAGAAAGCGCCAGTGAATGGGACTGAGCAGACTCAGAAAACAGTCGCCCCAACATACAATCGATTCACCCCCAAACCGTACACAAGTTCTGCGCGGCCGTTTGAGCGCAAGTTTGAAAGCCCTAAGTTCAGTCACAACCTTCTGCCCAGTGACACTGCACACAAGCCCGACCTGTCTTCAAAAGTCCCCACTTCTCCAAAAGTCCTCGTGAAAGCGCACAGCTCCGCATCGCCTCCTGAGTTCGACGGCGGAGTCGAGGCCTTCTCCCTCCACACAGACAAGCCCAAGTATCAAATAAGCAGCATCGGCTCGGGGCCGAAGGCGGTCCCTGTGAGGTGAGCCTTTTGCCTTGTTCTTGGCCTTGTGGTTTGTCTGACGTGGTTTCTCTGACTGGGGACCTGACGTGGTAGCTTTTACTCAGACTTTAAACCGAACACTGGTGACCACAGAGTGACCACAAGTGCCGACACGTAGAAGGTCCTGCAAGAGGTCCAGGACGATGCCAGCAGGATGCTGAAGCTAAGAGCCACGTGTGGCCAGTGGGTATTGTCATGAGCCCCGTTCTACCCAGCACTCAGGTTGAGTGACATTGCAGTTTGCCCAAGGTCACACAGCTAAGGTGCAGGGAGCCTAGATCCAGGCCCTGGGCATCTGACCCCAGCCTGTACTCTTAATACCCATGGCTTCCTGTGACCTCTGACCTCGAAACCACAAGTGTCTGTGCTCCTGGTCCGCTGCGTGTTCAGTGACGTTAAAAAGAAGTGAAGGTGTCACAGGCTCAGAGGGGTTGTTAAACAACAGCACCTGTTTTAGAGTTTTAGGGAGTCAGCTGTCCTAGCAGACGGGAGGGGGTGCCTGTGAGGAGCCCCACTTTGCGACTCCCCTCTGTGCCGTCCTCCGTGGTGTGGACCAGGCCTAGCCGGGCACACACGAGCTTGCCGCAGGCAGGACCCAAGGCCAGGAGGCCCGTGGCCTGCTCCCTGAGCAGGGTAGAGGGACGGGGCTGGGGCCAAGTGCTCCCTCAGGTGTGGGCGCCCACCCCTGATGCCTCAGTAGGAATGGAGCTGCCCTGCCTTTGTGTACCTCGGTCTTGTCCGTCTGTCTTCTGCTCCCCGTTAGGTCCTGGTTCACAGTTTCACTTCATCGAATCTCAGAAGCCTGCCTTTCTGAAGTCTCCATGATACCATATCCCTCCTGCCCTGGTTTTCTTTGTTAATGTGCTGCTTGCCATGGGTGCTTGATCTTTATTGCCTTGTGGAACTGTGGTGGCCGTGCCTTTGCCAGCAGGGGTGTGTGGGCCTCGGGCACTGAGGAGAGGCCACGGTGCCCACATGCCAAGTCCCAGGGAGACAGGAACCTAACGAGTATGTTTCATGAGGCCTGAGATGCTGTCACTTGTGAGGTGTGCCACTTTCTCATGCAACACCGAGAAGGAAAAATGGTGCTACCAATTCAACCGTGACTTGCCGTCACTTCGAAAACACCAATTGTGTGCATGTTAAAATGTGCTGCTTATGCCAGTGAATCATAGTAGCTGGGTGAGCAAGGTACCGGGCTCCGTACATTCTGGTGGCGAAGCTCCAGTAACTGGGTGATCGGATGGAGAAGGAAAATGAAATGACACCACCGATCTCGGTGGTCACGGGAGCGCCTGTGTCGTGCTGGGAATATGCTCACTCCCGTTTCTGAACCCTCAGCCCCTCCGCGGTGGAGGACGATGACGAGGACGGTCACACGGTGGTGGCCACAGCCCGGGGCGTGTTCAACAGCAACGGCGGGGTGCTGAGCTCCATCGAGACTGGCGTGAGCATAATCATCCCGCAAGGGGCCATACCAGAGGGCGTGGAGCAGGAGATCTACTTCAAGGTCTGCCGGGACAACAGCATCCTGCCACCTCTGGATAAGGAGAAAGGTAACGGGGTCCGTGTCTCCGCTCGTTTCCGTGGCGGGGGCGGCCTGTGAGCTCCTATCGGGCTCCACTGAGAGGATCACCCAGACCCCGTTTCTGCCTGCCTGCTGGCCACACAGAGCACTGTGGGGGAGCGCCCGATGGCGGCACGGGCACGTGGCGGGGGTCCCACAGGAAGGCCCGAGCAGTGGAGGTGAGCTCGCTGGACCTTCCCCATGGCATGCTTCACTGAAGAGTGGCAGGGGATGGGCCATTGGCCGTTCCTCCTCCTGTCTTCCGGGCAGTCCTAGCCGACATCCCCAGATTTGTCTGTGAGTCGTTCCTCTTGCATCTCTAGAGATGGGCCAGGTGACAACCACCGAGTCTGGCCTTGCTCTGTGCCTGTCACCTGCTTGTGGAATGGAAGCCTGTCGGGGCGGGTCTGGCTCACCACCCCAGACCCAGCACTAGGGAACCCTCAACAGGGGAGTGCAGGGCCCCCGTCAGGCACGACCGCCCGTGGTTCGGAGCTCCTCATGGAACCTGGGGCTGCTGGGGTTTTGCCTGCCTGCCCGCACCTGTCAGGGTGACATGATGGCCCGTGCCACAGCTTCCATTACAGCCTGCAAGTGGCGCTTCCCCGCCTCACTTCAGCTCTCCCACTCCCATTTTGTCGGAATGCTAACGGATGTTGGCCACGTATGAACCCCGTAAAGCACGTCTGTAGCTTTAGAAACACGAGACGTAAGTAAGGTGTATAGAAAGTATGCCCGAGGGTACCTTACACTGTGAGAACCTGTGACCTCACGCAGGTGCCAGCAGCTCTGTGGCTCCGTGGACTGTGGCTGTTTCAGACTGCAGTGTGCTAGAAGTGTCCCAGCCCGGGTCCCACAGACTCAGTGTGCTGATGACATGTGGGCATGGTCTGGGAAGATAGGGTTGAAGTGGCTACCAGAAAATTTAAAACGACACACGTGGCTTCCCTTCCGTTTCTCTGAGTTGGTGCTACCGTGGGCGAGGAGAACCGTGATGCGGAAGGAAGGCTGCCATCTAACTCCGTCCCCCGCCCCCTCCCTGCTTCCAGGTGAGACCCTGCTGAGCCCGCTGGTGATGTGTGGGCCCCACGGCCTCAAGTTCCTGAAGCCTGTGGAGCTGCGCCTACCACACTGTGCGTCCATGACTCCTGACGGTTGGTCTTTTGCTCTAAAATCATCCGACTCCTCGTCGGGTATGCTGTCTTCACTCTGTCCTTTGGGGGCTCTGGGTGCTGTCGTTGATTCGTCCCTGGGCTGATGGGGCTCCCCATGCAGGGAGCAACTCTCCGCCTCTGTCCTTGCGGCCTCCTGGGCCTCTCGATGTGCGGACACGCCTCTCCTGCGTGTGCGCGAGCGGTGAATGGATGGGGGATGGGGCGTTGCCGCCTTTCACACTTAGGGGTGTGGCCAGAGGCCAACATGCATTTCTCGGTCACAGCTGCAATGCGGTGACAGAATTGTGCTGTCCTACGTAAGTAGGCATTTGCACTTTCTTACTAAAATGATTTGATCCCTTTATGTCATTTCTATTGTGGGTTACTGTTCTTTAATTTTCCAGCCTACAGAGTCTGCCTCTGCCAGGGCAGCTGGGAAGACAGACCTTCCACTGTGCTTGCACCCGGCCCTGGCTTTTCAGTGCGAAACCCTAAATCATTTCTGTCGTCCAAACTGTTTTCACGTGGCTTTCGGTCTTCAGATCATAATTTCAGAGCTTCTGTTGTATTTTCACATTCCCCACTTCCTTTGGGTGACTATGTCAGTTACCAGTTGGAACTTCCCGTGTTTTTAGTATGAATTACTTAAAGTGAACCTGATACAGAAAAATAAGAATTTACAATCCCGCCTCTGAATTTTTTGGTAAATCAGGTGAGCATTATGCAGTGTTAGCATGGGGCACTAGGAAATAGGGTTTTATAGCGTAGAGGTTGTAGGAGAATATTTTAATACTATGCAAGACAAAAAATTATATAAGTATGTATTTCACACGTAACCCCATTTTCTGGGAAAAGTTAATTAATTTTAACACAGCTTAATAGAAAACTATTGCCTCAGGGACTCCAGTGAGAAACATTTTACTAGTTTGAGTTACTGAATTAATACAATGGCATTTAAAACAGACTCTGAAAGTTGGACTGTAGCGTGAGCTCTGACTGTCCTCTGAGCCACATCAGGGTGAGGGTCCTTCCAGTCACTGTCTGTGGTAGCTGCCTATTCGTGATTTTTGTTTTTAGCTATTATATGAAGCACAAGGGATTCTTCCGTTTGTTATTCCAGTGTTTTATGCCACAAAAACATAAGTTATTTTATTTGACATAGGGAGAAGTTTGAGTCTGAGCATACTCACCTACAAGAGGAATGTGCCTTTATGAAGTGCCATATGGCTGTAGCGTAGTTTGCCACTCTGACTTCTGTTGAAGAAGTCAAGGGTAGATTTTGATAACTACTAACTTAATCCCAGTACAAATTAGGCTATTAGAAGACTTGAGCCCAAAGATAAGGTTTTTAATTTACTTCCAAAGGGTTATAACTCCAGCTCATTGCCTGAAGAGTGTGTTATCTATAGTATTGTGTGAGCCCACCATATATCGGAGAAGTGGAATCCCTCAAAACTCTGGCTTCCTGCTGAGCCAAGCGTGACTCCTGTTGCTCAGGCGGCATGCCGTCTGCTGGGGGCAGGTTTACCACCCTCGGCCCTGTTGACATTTTGGCCAGAGAATTCTTTGTTGCAGGGACTGTCCTGTGCATCATGCAACGTTTAGTGACCTCCCTGGCCTGCACCCACTAGCTGCCAGCTGTGACAAGTCAAATCACCTCCAGCCATTGTCCTGAGCTCCTGGTTGAGAGCCGATGGTGTTAGGGAAGCAGAAGTGAACTGCTTTGAAAGTCACTTACCTTGGAAACCAACACACAGCCATCTTTGCCTTCCCCCAGGCAATGCCCCCTCCGGGGGCTCTGAGCTCCGCTGTGAGCGTCAGACACACCCAGATCCTGCTGCAGTCTCGCAGCATCTGCCTCGCCATGTGTGGCATCACTCAGGGTTTGGTTGCCAGGATCAGGGCTGAGGGGCTGTGCTCTAGATTACTGATTCTTTTTTTCTTTGAAAGAGAAAGGTTTTTCATTTGTTGGTCTGTAGTTGAGTGTGAGAAATGGGTTCTCACACTTAGCTGAAATGGGCGATCATAGAAATTACTGTCCAGATTTTGGAAATTGAAAGAAGGATGCTGTCAGTAATGGGGTGGACTCGGGCAAACTGGAATCATCCCCAGCACGTGGGCCCTGCCTTTCCTTCATCTTTTGAAAAAGCATGAACATGAGAGTATACTGAAGGATAACTCTGAAATGGTTTTGCATCCTTAGATGACAGTGTGTCTTCATGGACATATAGCACTTAGGAGTTACCTTTTTTAAAGTAAAGTTGCACACAAATTATATTAGTTATGAGTAGTTTCAGGCTACAGTGTAGTGACCCAGTGTTTCTGTGCCTTACGTGCGAGCGCCCCACTAATCCTCATCTAGCACGGACAGTCTGGGTGTCAGCGCACGTGGTAAAGACATAGAAGGAAGTTGGGTCTAAACGTGTGTATTCATTGTTGCCTCGTGGTTACAAAGCATTGTCACCAGCGACTGTAAATGACGTGAGCTTCTTTTTCTCTCGTAGGTGACCCTAAAACCTGGCAAAACAAGTGTCTTCCTGGAGACCCCAATTACCTTGTTGGAGCAAACTGCGTTTCTGTCCTGATCGACCACTTTTAATTCCTAACCTGTAGGAACGGGAGTCAGTGATGCGAGCCTGGGGTAAACGTACTACGTCTGAATGGACCCACCCTGCCAAGTACCCTGCTGTCCTCAGACCCGATGTGTGGTTTGTTAGCGCTAAGCGTTGTGTGGGAACTGATGAAGACCAGGGCGCAGGCTCCTGAGCCGTGGGCAGACCGCGTGCTGCGGCCTGCGTGCTCACGCTGGAAGGACTGGTGGTGTTGGCGCGAGGCTCAAAGACATTTTGCTTCGTAATGATTATTGTACTTTTTTACGGTCACTGCTTAACTTCACGTATTGATTTCCGTTAAAGTACCAGCCGGCGAGGGGGGTGCATTTGAGTCCTATTCTTTCCAAAGTGCGCTGTGTCCTCTCCATCGTGGCCTGGCCCGGCACCCACACTGTATGTTATCATGCATGAGGCAATATGCACACATTTTTAAATGCACCTGGAACATGTAACCAGAGTAGTGGATTTAACAGAAATGTACAGCAAGGGAATCTGCAGCTTCGGGGTGGGGTGGGGGGGGTCAAGTGAGGACCATTACTGATTGTATGTGAAAACACATTTTTCCTAGGGAAGGACACCAAAGCATGGGACTGGGTCCGTGGCCTCTCTGGATCTCTATAAATTAACCGTGTCTCCAGACATACTAACCAGCAGGAATGCCTTACCCTCCTGTTTTTAACTCTAGGTCATTCTCTCTACGTGTCTCTAAGTTCCTACGGCTTTTGTGCGCATCCAGATACTGAATCATGAAACAGGTTGAGTAAATTGTGGATTTGGTGGTTTCAGAACTGTGTGATCACCCAGACGGAAGTAATGGTGTGATTTAGATCATTGTTTTTTCCTTTTCTTCCTTCCTTTTTTTTTTTTTTTTTTTTTTTTTTTTTTTGGCAACGGGCAGTTGTGGTTTTGTTTTTTGGCTACACATTTGAAAATTTCGATGTTTCAAGGATGCTTGTACATAATGCGTGCATACCACTTTTGTTCTTGGTTTGTAAATTAACTTTTATAAACTTGACCTTTTTTATACATAAACAAAACCAAGTTTCTTAAGGCTACCTTTGTATCCTCTCCTGTACCTCTTGAGCCTTGAACTTTGACCTTTGCAGCAATAACGCAGCATTTTGACGACACACACAAGGTCATTTTTTTAAGAAAAAGAATGCACAGAGTTGTTACATTTTTAAGTGCTGCATTTAAAAGATAAAGTTACTCAGAATTCTCTAGTTTGATTAAATTCTTGCAAAATATCCCTACTGTAATTTGTGATACAATGCTGTGCCCTAAAGTGTATTTTTATACTAATAGACAATTTATTATGGCACATCAGCACGACTTCTGATTGGATAATACACCACTACATTCTGTTAATCCTTAGGTGTGACTGAATTTCTTTTGCGGTTATTAAAAAAAAATTCTCAAGTTTCTAAATCTGCAGAATAAAACTTTTTAAAGTAAACCGCTGGTTTGGTCTGTTTGCCCACTACTTCCAGTTTAGTTTTGTGCAGCTTTATGATCCTGCCCGCGTCAGGCCTGGGGGGGGTGGGGTGCCTGTGGAGTGTGTGCCCGTGGCCGGCGCGTCCTGCTGGATGGGCAGGGCCGGTCACGGGAACCTGAACGCAGAGCAAGAGGAGAGAAGCCTGTGGACTCGAAGTCTTCCTGTGGCGTCTGTATGTGCGCGTGCGTTGGGGGCAGGGTGTTCACTCCTTAGGACCGGTCTGTACGTTGTTCTCTATCTGGTTCTTGCCTTAGAACATAAACCTGGGCTTTTCTCACGTCGCTGCTTTTGGGGGAAGAAAGTGGTTTTGAGTGGCTGTCACTATTCCGGCCTGCTTGCCACATTCACTGACCACCACCCCGGTTGACATCGCTGTCAAGTCAGCGTGGGTCTAGGGCAGGGGTGTCAGGCTCATTGTCACCCCGGGCCACATCAGCCTCGCCGTAGCCTTTGAAGGGCGGAATGTAACTTAGGACTGTATAAATGTAACTGCTCCTCAACAGTTAAGCAAGATCTTGGCACTGCCACTGGGTAGAAACCAGGTGGAGGGCCGGATGCGGCCTGCGGGCCTTGGGTTTGCCACCTGTGGTCTGGTGTATTTCGTTTCCTTTTATTAAGGTACTGATAGACATACTGTGACCACATCACAGTGTCCCCATCCCCCAGCTGGGGACCTTTGAGGTCATTTCCAGGTTTGGGAGATTATGAGAAAAAGCTGCTGTAAACACAGGTTTTTGTGTGAACCTGCCTTTTGTTTCACCTGATAAACACCTAACAGTAGGATCCCCAGTTCGGATGGGGAGTGGTCGCTGACTTTGTAGGAAAGCGCCCCATTCCCCCGAGTACTTTTGGTTGCTCAGCAGCCCTTGATGGTCCAGCACCCCGTGTCCTCCCCAGCAGCGGCCCCAATCAGGGCCATCTTCCTGCCACTCTGGGCTCGTCGTGACTGTGATGTGCATCTTCTCCCTAGTGACTGCATTGCTGAGCATCTTCTTACTTACGTGCTGTCCGTATCACATCTTTGGTGTGCGAGTCTTTCCTCATCTCTTACAATGGGCTTTTCTTTCTGTTTGGAGAGTCATTTCGTATCATCAGGTCCATTGTCAGGGATGTGATTTGCAAAGATTTTTGCTGTTCATTTCCTTAATAGCGCCTTTCCAACATCTAATGGTACTTAGTCTGTGATCAAATTGCCAGAAAACCCCTTGGCCCAGCCATTCTGGATAACTGGAATTTCCCAAATGGTCTGATGTTTAAGAGGGGGAAAAAAGGGTGCAGTAGTCTTCTTCAGTTTTTCCCCTTTGAACCTTGTGGGGTGATGGGTGAGCCCTTTGAAAAGCTGTTGACTGATTTCCTCCGAAAACAGGACCTTAAGTTGCAGATGCTGTTTGGGGACAGCGGTGAGGTCTCATGAAGTCACAGTGGGCATACTGTGGGTGACATTTGAGGAAGACAGACTTCCCGGGGACACCAGGCGCTGCCTGTGAAGAGGGGACTCGGCTTCCTGGCCCCTGAAGCTGTGGGCTTCTCCGCTGGGATCACCCGTCCAAACAGAGCTAGGCGCCCCACAGGATGAGAGTGTGGACTCAGGTCTGGGACCAGTTTTTAGGTGAAAATGTTTGTTTTTCTACTAGAGGCCCAGATGAAACATGAAGTGATGGACAGCAAAGCAGGCCAAAACCGAGCTGCTGCAAATGGTGACCGGGCGCCCCCAGCCGGCCTTCCACGGGCAGGAAGCCGCTGAGCATCCTGGGTGCCCGGGAGACCCCTTCCACAGGCTCCCACGAGGGGCCCCGCGATTTGCTACCATCATTTGGTGCTCTTTCTTAAAGAGGGCTCCCTAGTACTCTTCAGGGTGGGGACATTTCATTCGGCTTTTATCACAGGCCCAGTCCAGCAACTTCATCAAGTGGGGCGGGGGGTAGGTCAAGGGCATATTCAGTTTTAAAGGGGCATCCTGTGTCCCCATGAAGACCCAAATCCTCTGGTGACGGGACTTGTCCCTCTACCCCGAGGACTTGGCGGGTCTTCCCCAAACAAGCCAGTGGCTGGGAGTTGACGCTGGAGCCCCCATCCTGTGCTCCCCCAAGAAGTTCTTGGCACGTCCAATCCCAGGGCCCCAGCACTTGCAGCAGAGCAGGTTCAGCTCTGGAGCCCTGTCTGAGCACTCAGCCCCCCCCTCCCTGTCACCTGCATCTCCTCTCCCTTGCCTGCTAGGCAGACTGCCATCCTCACCCCTCAGCTCCGGCCCCAGCTTGGGCTCCCGACTTGAAGTTGAATTTGACAAGCTGCATATAACTTAGATTAAAATTGCTTCAAAATAAGACATTCGAAGTCTGTATGTCAGGCCTGTCACAAATAGGAGATGCTGTCATCCCCCTTGTCTTGACAGCAGAGCTGGTGTGACTTCGGAGTGAGTGGCATCTGCAAAGGCGGCTTATGATGAGTGTGTGGGTCCCATGCACCCTGGGACGGGCTGGGGTGTACCTGTCAGCAAAGCAGTTAGTGCCCACCAGGCATGGGATTCAGCTCCCAGCTCTGCAGGCAGTACTTCCCAGGTGCAGCCAGGGCTCTGTTGTTGATGGGAATAGGGGACGGGTGAGTGACACATCACTGAAGTCAGCACAGGATCAAAAAGTGAGACGCTCGGGAAATGGTGCCTTCTCCGTGCAGCCCCATCCCTGGCCCTGTGTCAGCTTAGTGGGGCAGGGGGCAGCGTCCCATCCCTTCTGCCAGAGCCCGGAAGGAACCCAAAAAGGGTTACCTGTCGGCCTGCAGTGACCCTGTGTGTGCGCTAAAGCCTCCACTCCAGTTCATCTGGAGGGAACTTGAGTCCACGTGGAGCTCTCCTGCCGGAGGGGCTCGCGTGGGGGTGTGGCAGCACATGGGGGTGAGTGTGAGTGTGAGTAAAGCTGTTTCACTCCCTGGAAAGCCTGAAGCCTGGGCCCCAGAGCTGGAGGACGTTGCCCCGTGCCCATTGGCTGCCTGTGCCCGTTTGCCTGGCTGGGGTGGAAGGTGCCCAGCACCCTCCAGCCTTTGAGGGACCTCCATGGGGCCAGCTCCTCCCACCTTCTGCAGCCCCAGCCCCAGCCCCTGCAGCCACCCCGAGTGTGGAACCTGACTGTGCCGGCTCCAGCAGCTTTACCCTGAAATCCATAAAACGTGCGCATGCCGGGTAACACTTCTTTGTTTTTAAAAAAGAGCTTTTTATTTTTTAATTACAAAATACACTTTCATTGAGTAAAAACGTCAGTAAGGAAAATCTGTGCATCTACCTCCTGGTCCCCCGATACCGCAGTCAATATTTTCGTGCATCTCTATTGAGTCTTTTTTATCTCCATTGAGTCTTCTTTATGTCCATTTTTATGACATGGAAACGTAACGGCGTGTCCCACTTCAGATCTCCCATGGTTCTCTGAGATATTAAACACGTTTCTAAACCAGCGCTCAGCGCCCGGGATTCCTTCCTGGGGACGAATCACGATTCACCGAATGTGCTGCCGTTGAGTAAGTAATCTTTTTCTCAGTTTTATGAAGTGTACCTTCTATTCCTTCTCGAGATAAATTCCTAGAAATTAAATTACTGGGGCAAAACTATAACCATTTAGAACTTTTGGTTCATGGAAATGTAAAGGGTAAAATGTGAGTGAAATAAGTACTTGACCCACCCACTAGATAAGCTTTCATGCTTGTTACAGAAATTACAACTGAAGTCTTTTTTCTGCGCCACGTCCAGAAACAGGGTCTCACCGTAAAGCAGAGTGACAGAGGTGGGTTTGGAGCAGAGAGGCAGACACAGCAGCTGTATTTGGGTGGGTTTTTCTCTGCTCAAACATTTTTTTTTTTGTAAGTAAAACCCTCTTCCAGCGTTTTTCTCATACCGTATTCACAGGTCACAAAATCCACTTTCAAGGTCTACTCTTCAGTGGTGGTTCGTATCTTCAGAGCTGTTCAAACGTCACCATTGTGTCATTCCAGAACGTTTCCGTCACCTTCAGAATAAGCTCACGCCATTAGCGATTGCTCCCCATTCCCTCCCGACCAGCCCCTGACATTCGCTAACGTAACTACTTTTTATCTCTGTGCATTTGCCTCTTCTGGACATTTGTGATCAGTGGAATCATGCAATTTGTGGTCCTTTCTGGCTTGTCTCAGTCAGCATCCTGTGAATAAGGTCTTCATCCTCACCATAGTATGAATTAGTTTTTCATTCCTACTTAACTGCCTAATAGCCTCCTATGTGTGGGTATGTACCTCATCTTGTTCACCCATCCATCAGTGAACGGCTGTTAGAGTTGTTTCCACTCCTTGGCTTTTATAAAATAGCACCGCTGTGAACATCCGGGTCCAAGTGTTTGCACGGATGCATGTTTTCATTTCTTTTGCGTGCATACCTAGAAGTAAAATTGCTGGGTTATATGCTGATTCTGTGTTCAATCTTTTGAGGGATTGCCACACTGTTTTCCAAAGTGACCAAAAGCGTTTGCGTCTCCTTTTCTGTGTTAGTTTTACTGTAACTTGGTGTGACTCTGTGGTCATTGTCTTGTTTAGTTGCATTTTCCTGCCCAGACATGACCGGATGGATGGAGGCAGAGAGGGGTCTGTGGGGCGGTGGGGGGGACCTGGTTTTGCACTCAGTTGCTCTCCTATTGATAGAGTGACGGGCAGCTTCTTTGAGAAATCACACCTTTTTTCTGCCACGTTATTATGGTGCAGTCTTGTTTCAGCCAGGCCCTTATTTTTAGCTATTTTCTTCTTTCTCTGCCAATGGGTGGTTTTGCTCATCTGTACAGTTTTCAGCAGAATGGGCAGAGAGTCTGATTTCAACAGTTGCCATTATCCTTTGGGACGGCCAAAGGCATATTTTTAGATAGTTGAAAATACCATAGGGAGCGCTGGCTGGTGTGGCTCAGTGGACAGAGCGCAGGCCTGCAAACCAAAAGGTCGCTGGTTCGATTCCCAGTCAGGGCACATGCCTGGGTTGTGGGCCAGGTCCCCAGTAGGGGGCGCGTGAGAGGCAACCACACATTGATGTTTCTCTCCCTCTCTTTCTCCCTCCCTTCCCTTCCCTTCTCTCTAAAAAAAAAATAAAATCTTTTTTAAAATTAATAAATAAAATGCCGATTAGACATCCAAGTGCAAAAACAACTTCTGTTCTCTCTCAAGAGATGATTGAAATGCGTTCCTAATGTTCCTTAAACGCACATGTCTATATTTGCATCACGCAGATGGGCTGTCTCGAACCTTCAGACATTCAAAGCGGGTCCTGTGAATGTACTTAGCCATCCAGCCTCAAAGCAGAGGGAGGATCCAGCCTTCTCTTCGGTGGCCTGTGCAAGGGAAGGTTGGCCTGGTGGCCGGCGCACTGCTCGGGCAGCAAGAGAACCCGGCCAGCTCATGGGGCCGAGTGTCCACAAGGGTCACCTGTGCAGTTCTGCAAACAGGGTTTCAGTGATAGTCTGAAAGCTCAATCCAGTTTTTCTTCCGCATGGCGGGGTCCGAGGGTTGTGAGTGTTCCCCCAAGGGTCTCCAGCATCTCCAGCCTGAGAGCAAGGGGGTCCCACACTGATATTCTGTGCTCCCCAGAGAGGGCACTCTGTGCCACCCTTTAGCAGATTGTGATGGTTAATGAAGAGAGACACCCAGGCTCAGTTGGTAGGAGCATCATCTTGTAAACCAAAAGGTTGGAGGTTTGATTACTGTTCAGGGTACATGCCTGGGTTTGCAGGTTTGATCCCCATTTGGGGAGTGGATGAGGGGTAACCAGTCAATGTTTTCTCTCTCTCCTCTCCCTTCTCTTTAAAAGCAATGAAACAGTGCCCTCGGGTGAGGATAAAAATAAAGAAGCATCCCCCCAGGTACTTGAGCAGCACTTGCGTTTTGGCTAGATTGAAGGCACTTGGCAGCGCTCTGGAAGTGGCGTTTTGGGCATTGCAGCTGCTGTGTGTGTTTTTACTACCGAATGAGGCTCTGCTTACTGAGAACTCCTCGTGTGGAGCTCGGGGCTCAAAGACAAGCCACGACCACATGGAAAATGAGAGGACGTGGGGTGGGGCAGTTTCCCCTGACGGTCGGGTGCCGAGAGGATGAAGGGTGAGCACGGAAGCCAGGGCTTCTGGCTTGAGCATGTAGCCTATCTTTGCTCAATTCAGCATCAATGTTTTCTTCAGGTAAATAGCGTTCTGATCTCTTAGGTAGAAATGGCCATGGAAAATATTAGCGTTTTGCCCTGACCCAGTGGCTGGGTTGGAGCATTGTCCTGTTAATTGAAAGGTCTCGGGTTCGACTCCTACTCAGAGCACAGGCCTGCCGGGGATGTGGGTTTGATCAATGTCTCCCTTTCTCCCTCCCTTACCCTCTCTGTAAAAATCAATAAGCATGTCCTCAGGTGAGGATAAAAAATAAGTGAAAATACTAGTGTTTTCAAAATTGACAAGTGTGTGTGTCACTGATCACATTTGTGTTCAGGTGGATCAGTTATTCCATTGGGTGATACTTTCTACACTCATTTAAAAATGTCCCTGAGCTTCACCATTAACAGAAAAATGGAGACTCTGAGCCATTAATGGTTTTATGGCTTCTGCGTATTAATTACAGCCTTAGACGCTTGTAAATTTGTGCAGATGCTCATAGTTCATTATCCATTCTGCTGAAGTCTAATATTCAACCTAATATTATATGGGCCTTTGTTGTTTGCGCTCAGGTTTTATTTTCTTCTTTGAGATTTTATTTATTTTTAGAGTGGGGAAGGGAGGGAGAAAGAGGGAGAGAAACATCAATTAGTTGCCTCTCGCATGCCCCCAATGGGATGCGCCCTGACTAGGAATCGAACCCACAACCTTTTGCTTTGTGGGTTGACGCCCAACCCACTGAGCCTTCCTGGTCCAGGCTACACTCCGGTTTTGAAGTAGAATCTCAGACAAGATAGGTCAGCTAGATTAAACCACAGGGAAGGCGTCTGAATTCTATGGCATAAAGTTTCTTCTTCCCAAAGGATATAATTCTCTGCATTCTTCTGAATGGACTTTTAATTTCCTTCCTTAATTAACACCTAAGAACATTTTTGGCCTTGTTGGCTAATTTTCATTAAACAAAGAATTCTTTACAAATCAGGAAAAAAAAATGCTGCAGTCACAACCACACTCTTAATTATTTAAATATTAATGCTTTAGAATAATTACAGTCATTAGATTCTTACGGCAAAGGATGGAAATAAAGAACTTCAAAAACTATTTACCCACAGGACTGTTGACACCATTTGTCAACAAGAAGTCCAAAGAAACACAGGTAGAATTTGTTCATGACAGGCATGCCTCATTTATTACTGTGTGATTGCTCTTACCAGGTGCGCTGACCTTTACCCTTTGACGCAGGGTCTTGTGATGACTTCAGGTTCCACCACTTGGGCTGTCCCAGCTTTGGGTGGGAGGTTATCTCTGCTCTTACCAGTTTTATGTAGTCCCTGCATAACCTCAATGGTATTGGCCTTGCTCATTTAAAAAGAACATTCGCGCCCTGGCTGGGTGGCTCATTTGGTTGGAACATTGTCCCGTAACCAAAAGGTTGTGGGTTCGATCCCCGGTCAGGGCGCACATGGAAGGGAACCGATCTATGGTTCTCTCTCACATCAATGTTTCTTTCTCTCTGTCTCTCAAATCAATAAACATACCGTCAGGTGAGGGTTTAAAAAAACTTACACAGGTATTGATTGATCGATCAATGGATTGATTTTAGAGAGAGGAAGAGAAGAGAAACATCGATTTGTTGTTCACTCACTGATGCGTCCATGGGTAGATTCTTTTATTGCATTTTTTTTCCATCACCATTTATCCCCCCGTTCCCTCTTCCACCTCCACTCACCCCCCTACCTTTAAAGGAAGATTAAAAAACTAGACACTATAATTTCAACAAAATGAATTCTTTTAGAAGGAATTGACTTGCTACAGCATCTCTTAGCAAAGACAGATTTTTCTCAAATCTTTTGGTAGATTACAGTATTTGTGAAAGATTTGTCTTCAGAGGGTGTTTTTAGGGGGAAAAAAACGACATTTTTATTTAACAGCAACTAAGGGAGATTGCCAAGAGAACAAAAAGTACCATCTGAAGATTTAATTAATGTATAAGATTAATGCAGAAAGTATTAAAAGCTAATAATTTACACAGCGGTGTGTTAAACTTCTGAGGAGAATCACATCATAGGTCCCCTGGGGCGTTCTTTGCATGTTAGCAAGAATTGCTGTTGGCACATATACCAAGTCAGTCATTCTTATCTGCGTGTTTACGAATATCTGGGTCCCTTCAAAACCTTTTGTGTTGTGTCTTCAAACGTCCCGGAGTCGCAACACACAAAAATGTCCGTCCTTCTTCCTCTCCTCCAAGTGGATCTTTCCTCTAAGAGTTGGGAGTTCTGTGGAATGTTCTGGAACTTGTATGCAATTCCAGAGGCATTTACGCGTGCAGCTGTGTCAGTTTAAGCAGTTGTCCTTAAAGAATGCAGGAAGGACAGTTTGACCTCCTAAGAATCCTTGGTGTCCTGTCTCCAAAAATTATAATTCAACTGAGGAGTTTCGTTTTTTCTTACATGCGAACTTTGCGCTTTTCACAGCCCCGTGCGTCCATAGAAGGGGCATTAGGATTCTGGGTCACTAGGATATCACTCACTACATTGTGTGCAGCGAAAGATGCCACCGCCCCCAAACACCCATTTACCAGAGAGCAGCCTACTTTTACTAAATTACGGCGGTAACTTACTCCGTGTTGCTGAGGAAGTCATTTCCTAAGTGGTACCCTAGTGGCCTGGATGCGCTACTACAGTTTCCAGTCCTACCTACTGCCGAGGACGCAGCAGATTGTAAAAAGTTGCTGTCCCCACAAGCCTGTGGGTGTTGAAACTCACTGCAGTCTCCCCAACAGAGCTGAGATGTGGCTGAATGGCGGGGTTGGGGGGGGAGGCGCTTTGCAAGGGGTCAGAGGAGAAAAGTGTGAGACTTGGTGCACGGAGTTGGTCCTCCTTGCGGCCAGGGCTGAGGTCAGCCCACACTGCACTATTGTGCCCAGTAGCAGATGCAAAATGTGCAGATCCACCCCCATTCACCGTGCCCCCTTGATGGAACATCCTTGTGCAGGTGACAAGCATGTCCAGAGGACACCCTAGAGAGTCTTGGAGCGGGCGATGGCGTGGAACCTGCTCGTCTCTGTTTGAAAGATATCGGAGAGGTCTCTTATGTTCCCTGAGTCTATTCCCATCTGCAGCACGAGAATTAGAACAGGTCCGTTACTGTTGTTGTCGATTTGCTGTTTTTTCAGAACCTGCAAAATAAATTCTTAGGCAGGGCAGCGAGGAGTAGATTGGAAAACGCAGACTGTTCCAGAGGAACCAGGGGTAGGGGGCAGATTCTCGCCGGCTTCTCCTCCCTGGTCCTCAGGCAGCTGTTGAAGCCGACCCTGAACCCCTGGTCCTCAGAATGGCCACAGCACGACACGCGGGGGACCGCTCACTCTGACACTGCCTGAGTCTCTCAGGTTTCAAGGCTGGACCTCTCCAGTCTTCCACTCCCTAGCGGCCTGGCTGCAAGGACATTCAGGGGCAGTGAGGTCTTGGGGTCGTTTCTGTGTTTGATGGAGCCGAGTTGGCACGCCACCCGTTGTGAAGTCATAGGCGATGACAGAGAGCAATGGGTGGAGTGTGACCGGTGTCGGGTGTAGGGTTTGCTCTTTCATTCATTGCCTCAGCAAAGCCACGCAGCCACCCCGTGGATGACACCGCTTCCCCCTGGAGGCGCCTGCCCCTACCCCTGCGGCTGGGAAGACTTGCTGGTTGACACAGGTGGTTGGAATCCCAGCCTACTGTCGTCCCCATTCCCCACATCACGACTGCCTGTTTTGACTAGTCTGTAGATTAAGTTTGGGCAGAATCGAGCTGACATCCCAATGATGACGAATCCACAGTGGGCAGGCAGTGTACGTTGGCATCTGAGAGGCTGCAGAGGTCATGGAGGGGAACCTGAATGGGGCGTTCCAGCCTCGTTTTTTTCTCATCATGTAAAGGGTGGGCTTGTCAAAAGCAGCCGCTTGTCCAAGAGGAATGAGGTCGCACGTGAGCGCAGTCCAGAACAGCACATCCGTCTTTGTTCTGCGGTGTCAGACACAAGACTGAGGGGCTTGGAAACTTGCTCTCAAACGCAGGCCCCAGAGCCCCGGCACAGGACAGTCATGGGGAACTCGGACAAGCCACGAATATGAGGCTTTCATCAGAAATTGTAAATAATCACGCTTTCAGGGGAGAATTTTCAAAACCTTAAGGTAAGGGGAAACATACAAATCCACACAAATCAAGTGGACAGCTAGCTAAGTTATGACAAGGTGAAGTGGCCTTGGAATTACTCCCCAAGGTCAAGAAGTTGCACTTGGCCAGCTACCCGAGAATCCGTTGCTGTGCCTGCCACAGTGGCAGCCGCTTCTGGTCACCACTCTGTGAGTGACAGTAATCACTTCCTTTCAGTTTTCTCCAGTTTTATCAATCAGGTGATCAGGTGATCCTTTGACTCTGTAGTTTACTCTTGCCCATTTAAAAAAAGTGTGTCTTTCAAATCTCTTAAAAAAAAATACTGATTTTAGAGAGGAGGAGATTTGGAGTGGGGGAGAGAGAGAGACATCGATTTGTTGTTCCACTCACTGATGCACTCATGGGTTGATTCACGTATGTGCCCTGACCGGGGATCGAACCCACAATCTTGATGAATCAGAACAACCCTGCAAGCAACTAAGCTACCCAGCCAGGGCCTCCAATCTCTTTTAATCTATAGGTTTTCCCTCTGTCCCTTTCTTTTCTCTCCAGTTGATCTGTTGAAGAACCCAGGCTGGGTTTTGCTAATAAGTCCCTTGGTGCAATTCAGCATGGTGTTTCTGTCTCCTGAGTTTTCTGCAAAACGACAGCTGGGTCCAAAGACTGGACAGGAGTCAGGCTGAGTCCCTGTTGCACGATATGAGTGGTGTATTGTTTCATCACGAGGCGCACCAGGTCCGGTTTTCATTCTCCTCATCGGAGGATATGTTTCTTGATTTGAGAGAGAGAGACACACATTGATCAGTTGCCTCCCATATGTGCCCTGACCAGGAATCAAACCCACAACCGTTTGGTGTGTGGGATGATGCTCCAACCGTCTGAGCCACCTTGGACAAGCCTCCCCCTTTTTTGATGTCACCTGCTGTCAATCCCTCTGTTAATTCCTTGTGAGTTGCAAAATGGTGATACTTTAATTCAGTATTTCTTGTTCAACTATTGGGGATATTGTTATAAAATGACACTCCCTTCACCTACTGTCTGGTTACCCTGTGGTACACACACTCCACACAGAAAAGGAAAGATAAATGCCTGATTATGTTCTTGCCAGTTGACAGTGTTCAAGGTGATTGTTTTCTTATCTTCTGAGGGCAATCAGTGAGCTTTTTTTTAAAAGGAAAATTTTATTTATTTATTTATTTTTAGAGAAAAGGGAAGGGAGGGAGAAACATCCATGTGTGGTTGCCTCTCACGCACCCCCTACTGGAGACCTGGCCCACAACCCAGACATGTGCCCTGACTGGGAATCGAACCAGCAACCCTTTGGTTCACAGACCCACGCTCAGTCCACTGAGCTACACCAGCCAGGGCAAGGAGCTTTATTTTTTAAATATCATTAGGAATGTATGGATTTCAACATAGGTGTTAGGGCTGGTTGTAGAGAGTATCCTTATTGACCCACTAATGTAGCAAGGAGGAGCACCTAAAACTGGCTCCCAGATCTGTCGGCACCCCTCTAGTGGTCTTGCCCAGTGTTTTGCTATCTGATGCGATCCAACTTGGAGATAGCCATTTCTTATTCTGAGACAGGGTATCTCAAGACCATTCCCTGGGGCCCTAAGGTTGTTGCTATTTGGACTTGCTACTTGGTTGATTTTTTTGGTTTGTTTTTTTTAGTCTTTTTTCAGTGGACAGAGGTAAGAAACACACATAGCTACACAGGTGGACAAATTATCACATGAGTTCATACTGCTATTTCCAATTCAAAGCCAGAACTGTGGGGTTTTTCTGTAACCCAGCCTGTATCTCATCTTTACCTCCTTTCTTCTATACTGAGAATCCTGATTCTCCGGGACACGGGGGATGACAGATTTAGAATATCCCATAATTCCTTGTTTGCTCACTCTGCTATTATGCATCCAAGAGTCTTGTGATAATAACATGAATTATCAGAACATGAATACTACTACTACGGCCAATTAATCACCCAAAGCAGCATTCGCTCTGCACATTCAGCTTCCGACTTGAAAAATAGTCGTGTTATGTGTACATCATCAGACAAGGGCTTAGTCCGTTCCGGCTGCTGGAATATAATGCCGCAGACTGAGCGGCTCATAAACAACAGACACTTACATAATTCTGGTAGTTCTGGGGGCTGGAAGTCCGAAATGAAACTGCCTGCAGATTCAGTGTCTGGTGAGGGCAGCTACCCAGGTAATAGATGGCCCTCTTCTCACTGTCTCCTCACCTGGCAGAAAGGCAGAGGTCTCTGGGTCCCCTTCAGAAGGCAAATCCCATTCACAAGGGGAGGGGCCTCCCAAAGACGCCACCTCCAAATAGCATCACTTTGGGGATTAGGTTTCACACTATATAACCCGTACCTACTACACCCCCTTTCTAATACTCACATGGTCTTTTTAAACATCACAGCTTTGTTGAAACATAGCGTACCACAAAATTCGCCCTTTGGAAGTGTGCGATTCAGCAGTTTCTAGTGTGTTCACAGGGCTGTGCAACCACCACCACTAGTTTTAGTGCATTTGTGTAAAGTTGGCACAGGGGTTGAAGTAGGTCACGCTCAGCGGGAATGACCCACTAATGTGCAGAAGCTCAGAAAGCAAAGGCCGGTGTTTTCCCGGGAGCAGGGGGCCGTGGGAAATGCTGGCAAGCTCGGGGAGGGAAGATGGGTTTGCCGTGTGGTCCAGGCCCCCCTTCCTTGCATACCATCCAGAGCTCACCTGCCAGAGAAAGGCCAGTGTAACCCCTAGGAATTACAGCTCAGCAGCGCCCTGTTGCTGGGAAGAGCGGGGACCAGCACATAATTGACACTAATGTTTCTTTTCCCAGAGATGTCCCATTTATCTGTGAGCAAAGGGTTTTCCTTTTGTTTCTTTAAAAAAAAAAGCTATTCAAGGACTTCCGGTTGAAGGTGACTCTCATCCTTCAAAACCAAATGATAAATTTTGCTCCATTATTTTCTGTTCAGTTGATGGATGAGAATGATCAACTCTCACGTGGCTTGACTCATAATTTTGATACATTTTCCCTAAAGGCAAAATGGGTTTTTTTCTTTTTTTTTCATGTATAATTACGTTTGCGTCAGTGTGTGCGAATGTGAATAACTGCCTCGTCTAGTGAAATCATTACATATATGTTTCTAGTAACCTGATTTCATAGCATGGCTAGTTGGGTGAATTTAAGTGGAACTTGCTTCTGAGCCTCATTGCCTTCCCTGAGCAATTATTATTTCTCAGGGGCCTCTCACAAAATGCTCATGAGTAGCTCAGAGGTATTGAAAACTTCAGTTCTAATAGAGCATGTAAGATGCAGAATTCAATTGACTGAATAGTAATTGGAGACCACATCCTGCTAAGGACTCCATCAGGTGCATTACGGGATTGCGGGTGTGGATGAAACTCTGTCTGTGAGGAACTCGTTACTAACAGAATAACGTCACCCAGCACTCAGAAAGTGCCTCAATAGTTTCAAAATTCTTCTGTGTAATCATAATCGTATTTAAATGTCATCACAGAACCTATGAAGTATCATGGTAAGTATTAAAGGCCGTCAAAATGAGCTCTCTTCCACCTTGGTTGGGTGGCTCTGTTAGTTGGAGCGTCGTCCTGTGGACCAAGAGTTTGTGGGTTCGATCCCCAGTCAGGGAACATATGGGAGGCAACTGACTGATGTTTCCCTCTCTCTCCTCCCTTCCTCTCTCTAAAAATCAATGAAACATATCCTAGAGTGATGATTTTTAAAAATTAGGTTTCTCACCTTCCTGCACTAAATCGTCCTCTGATTGACTGTAGTACACCTTGCGTACTGACATCTTAGTGTTGAGTCTTCCTATCCACGAATGCGGTGTCTTTGCACTTATTTAGGTTTTTTTAAATTTCTTTCAGCAATGTTTTATGATTTCCAATGTATAGTTTTTCACCGCCTCGGTTAAATTTATCACCAGGTGGTAATGAGATACACAATTTATTACCCAAGGAACAAAGACAAGTCCAAGCTTTTGTGGGTTTTTGTTTTTTTTTAAGATTTTCTTTATTTTTAGAGTGAGGGGAAGGGAGGGAGACAGAGCTGGAGAGAAGCATTGATGGGTCGCCTCTCAAACGCCCCTAACCAGGGAACTGGCCTGCAACCCAGGCATGTGCCCTGACCGGGAATCGAACCGGTGACCTTGCAGTTTGTGGAACGACCTCCAGCCTGCTGAGCTACACCAGTCAGAGCAAGTCCAAGTTTTCATACATGTTTATTCTCTGTCAAAGCCCCGAGACAGCTGCGCTGCTTCCAGACACCCACTTAAATCGTGTGGATAAATGTGTCCCAGAGCTGGTGGTGGTGACCAGAGGACACTGGGGGCCAGTTCAAGCCACTGATGTTCAGTTGTGCACCTGGAAGTGGCATGGCTGGGTCGTGTGATAATTCTGTATTTGGTTTTGAGGAACAGCTGGGTGGTTTGTCGGCACCATTTACACTCCCACTAGCAGTGAAGAGGGGTCCAGTTTCTCCACATCCTCGCCCTCACTTGGCATCACTTTGTGGGTCTTTAAAAAGAATTTGTTACCGTCATCCTAGTGGATGCGAAGTGGGTGTTTCATTGTATGTATTTTTTCTTATTGCGGTAAAATAGACACGAGACAAAAATGACCACCGGAACCGTTTTTCGGTGTGTGACGGTGTGGCATTCAGTACAGTCGTTGGTTGTCCTCGTCATCCACCCACAGAACTCCTTCATCACTGCCTGCAGCACTGACTCCCCATCCCCGCTCCCTCCAGCCCTTGGCAACCAGAGGTGTGCTCTCTGTGTCTGTGAAAGTGACTCTCCAGTACCTCCTACCCTTTTGTGACTGGTTTTTCTCAGCATTCTGAGTGCAAATTTCCCACCTTTTAAAGACACCACATCTTGTTCATCCAGCCACCCACAGGTGGACACCTGGGTTATTTCCACCTGTGGGCTCTCTGTGAATCATGCTATAAATGCATGAGAGTGCGGGTGTCTCTTTGAGCCCCGGTACCTTGTGGGCATAAACTCGGAAGTGCCACCGCCGGGTCACAAAGCTCATAGGACAATTCTCTTGTTTAGTTTTTGGAGGCACCTTCCTATTTTCCATGATGACTGAAAGAGTACCCCGTGCTCAGAGAGCCCTTTGTGATCTTGTGTTGGAGGCATGAATGAATGAATGACCGGACGAAGGAGGTGACTACAAGGAGAGCAGAACTTCCTGGCAGGCCTGGCCTGGTCGTCCTCCGGCATCGTTCCCAGCCCTCCTGGCTGCCCTGCGGATTTCTAGATAGAAAGTGCTTCCAGGAAACCTGAACGAGGGCTCCAAGCGGGGCCGCAGAGGCCCAGCCATGTTGAAGACACAAGAACAGGAGGAGAAAGCGGCTTTGGCCTCGGGCCAGCCGCTTGAGGCCAGCCACTTTTTCTGCGGAATTCCCCACCCTTGAGCATCCCTCGGCCATCCCATTAAATTGGAAAATAAATCCCATCCCCGCCAAGGTGTTGGCTGATAAAGGCTTGAGCTATCGGCCCTTCAAGAGGAATTTGCATTTTAATAGAGGCTCGGCGAGCCCCAAAGGAATCGATATCTCTAACGGGGAAATTTCAAGCGCCCGGGAGGCCGCGGTGCTTCTCATCCGCCCGCCCCGGGGACTGTCAGGGATCTGCCACCGGCTGCGGAGGGAGGACCCGCCCTTTGCCCACAGCGCCACGAACTTTGTCATTTTGTGTCTCGTGCCTCCGACTCCCTAACACCCCCGGGTCTCTCTAGGTGTCAGCACAGCCCGTCCGTCCGTGTCACCCACCGCGCCCCGGGCGAAATGCGGCCATCAGAGGCTGCGCGCTCCCCGGGAAGACGGTAACCGGGCATTTAAAGCCTCATCCTGGCCACTTGTCTTACGCCCAAACTTTTCACTTGGATGCAGAGCCCTGCCTGTGACAGGTGGGTGACAGACGTCGTGGTGCACTCGGGGAGGCTTTAGAGCAGCGGCGCCCTTCAGGGCCCGGCTCTCTCGGCCCGGCCGGGCCGCTGTGCAGCCGCCGGGTCGCGGCCTCGTGAGCCTCGGGGCTACGCGTGGGAGGGCGTGCGCCGCCACGCCTGGGCCCGAGCGCTGGGAATTCCCTTCACCTGCGCCGCCCGCCCGGCCCCGTGGCTCCCCGGCCCCCGCCCCGAGTGCGCGCGCCCCTCCTGGGCCGGCCTCCGGCTCGGCCCGCAGGCCCCTCCCGCGCCGCCCGCCGCGGCAGCTGCCGTGCTCTCGCCCTCGACGCGCCTGCGGTGCCCGCTCGGAGCCTCCGACCCGCCGCCGCGGCCGCACCTGCGCCCACCCGCTCCCGGCCGCACGGGGCCGGCGCTGCGCGCGGCGGCGGCGGGGCTCGCGCCCGGGGACGGCAGGGCTCGCGCCCGCGCTCGGGCCGGGGAGCGCGCGGGGCGGGCGGGAGAGGGCGCAGCGCCGCGCGGCGGGCGGCCCTGCGGAGCGGCGGCGGCGGCGGCGGCATGGACACGGGCTCCGGCAGGGGCTGCGGGCGCGCGGCTCCCCGCCCGGCCCGGCCGGCTCCCGGTGAGCGGCCGCCGCAGCCCCCGGGGCCCGCAGGGGGGCCGTCCACGCGCCCGCGCCCGGCGCAAGTTGCCTCAGACCCGCTGTGAGGAGAGGCGGCGCCGGCCGGCGGCCGCGGGGCGAGGCGTGCGGGCGCGGGCGCGATGCCTCCGGCCGGCGGTCCCCGAGCGCCGCGCCCCGCCGCGCTGCCCCGCAGCCTGTCCCGCCTGCGGCCGTGCCCGGGCCGCTCCCGCATCGTGCTGGCGCTCGGGGCCACGCAGATGGCGCTCGGCTGCCTCATCGTGGCCGTCAGCTTCGCCGCGCTGGCGCTCACCACCTCGGCCCGCGTCCGCCACTCCTGCCCCTTCTGGGCCGGCTTCTCGGTGAGTGTCGCGTCCGGGCGGGTGACTTCACAACTCCGGGCGCCGTAACTCCGGGGACCCCCATCGCGTCTGTCGAGGCGTCCTTTCCCGCCCCTGTCGCTGATCCCGCAGTTACTTTTCTTGGAGGAACAAGCCCTCCGCCTGGAGACCGTGGGCATCGGGCGCGCGTGGGTCGGCGGCTGGACCCCCGGGCACCCTGCGCGCTGGGGACCGGGGACCCGCCAGCCGAGCGGCCGGGGCGGGGCGGGAGGGGGGTTGAACCGGGTCTGGGGCTGTGGCCCCGCGTGCGCCTCGCTCCGGGGGTCTGAGGACGCGGGGACCCCCCTCCCCTCCCGCCCCCCGGCGGCCGCTCGGCGACTTGGCGGCGGGGACTTCGCGTTTCCCGCGTCCGCCGGGACTGCGGGCTCCGCGGGCGGCGGGACGGGGCAGACGACCCGCGGCGGGGGCGGGGGCGTATTCTCGGAGACCCCCAGGGTGGCGGGCCCCACGGCGGAGACGCTTGTGACGAGCAAACGCCCGCGGGAGAAACGCACGGGGAACCCCCCCCGTTAACCGATCGACTCCACCGGTGGGTGGTTTCGCCGTTTGGAGCCTGGCGGTGAAAGTTGCTCTCCCTCCCGCGTGGACGGGACAGGGGGACGCAGCGCGGGTGTTCCTGGAGAGGCGCGTCCGCGAACTCGCGACCTGTGTCCCCACGTTTGGGGTCGGCGCTGGCGTCCGTCCTCCCCAGGCTTCGCGACGCGCTTGCCCGGCTCGGACCGCGCGCCCCGGGAAACGCGGAGCGAGCCTGGGCGCCGAACGTTCGCGGTCTGTCCCCGAGGTTTTGGGGGGTTTTATTAAACGCTCCAGCGCCCGGCCTCGGTGGGTGCCGTCCGTCGTGGGCGCTGCTGGCCTTTGTTCCCTGAGTCCGTTCCGTGGCCTCTAAAACGGGGTCCGAGCCGGACGGACCCTCGGACGCGCAGATCGACACAGGTGTGGCGGGTCCCCCCTAATCGGGTGGGGGGCATTAATTTTCGAGGCTCGTTGCAGACCCGGGGCGAGGCTCGCAGGGCTGATTAGGAAGCGGCCCCAGCTGTGCGCGTTCCAATCGGGGCGAGGCGGCTGGAGGCAGGGGGGCAGACCGGCCACTATAGAATTATATAGATAATAGTGTATATATATATGGTCTCCACACATCTGTTGCTCAGTCTTGGGCATTATTTGATGTGTCTTGTGCTCGTGCGGTCTGTCTAGGGGGCGCCGAGGTCTGTGTCTGCCGGACCCAGCCTCCAGGGGGCAGGCTGGCTCGTGTGCCTTCCCGTCCGCTCCTTCCCCGCCGGGCCGCCGCGGTGCGTTCGCTGCTCCCCAAGGGCTGACCTCCCCTCCCCCCACCCCCCACCACCACAGACCTGCCTTCTCATGATAAACCGAAAAGGGAAAACATGCCCTGGACACCGTGGGAAAGCTATTCCCGTGAAAAAATGAACACTCACTCCATTTCATTGCAAAGAGTTACATGCACGGGCCGAGAGTTTAACTGGTGTTTCCAATGTTGGTCCTTTCGACAGCTGTTGGTTGAAATCAGTTCTGAATCCCCCCTCCCCCCACCCCATGATTGAGATTAATTCCATAAAGGTGTGCTCTTTGCGGATGTTCCTCTGGGCTTTGGGGAACAGTAATGAAGGCAGAATACTCTGCTTACCTTAAAAAAAAAAAAAAACTAACTAAAAAAAAATCCTCACTTGAAGATATGTCGATTGATTTTTAGAGAGAGAGGAAGGGAGCGAGAAACATCGATGTGAAAAAATATCGTTCTGTTGCCTCCCGGACTGGGGACCGAACCCATAACCTTTCGGTTAAAGGGACAAAGCATCAACTAAACGAGCCACTCAGCCGGGCTCTGCTAACCTTTTAGAGATTTTAGGTCACTTCTGCCCACCTTCTTGTCTCCGCCTTTCCATTCGCTTTCCCCTGGGCCTGTTTTCATTTTTCAAACTTAATTTGCCACAGGCACCTTTCACATTCTTTCATAACAGTAGACACCATTTTCCCCCCCACGAGTTGTCACTGTCCTTCGCAGAGATAGCGGTTGGTGCCAGTTCAGCTGGGACAAGTTTTCATGTCAGCTGGTGAGTGGTGACACAGGCCCCCGGCGCCCGGACACTGGGACACCACCTGGCAAGGAGATTTTTCTTGTAAGAATGGTGGCCAGGGTGGCTGGCTTTATAACCAGCCCTGCTCGGTGGGCTTCAGGGCCCCAGATGGGGTGGCCGCCCATTTCCTCGGTGGTTCCTGGTGTTTGCGCTCCTGGGGATGTCCCCCCGCTGGAATTTGGACCCTGGGCCGCAGAGCTGTCTTGGTGGGTGGAACCGGGGACACTTGGGGTGGCCTCAGTGCTGGGCCTAAAAGCCCCCAGAAGTCTTGGCAGCTTCTGCGGAGTGTGCTGCGCCGCCGAGGGGCTAAGTAGCTCCTGTGAGTTGGGATTCTCCATAGAAACAACCCGTGGAATGTGTACACCTCTGCACACGTCACAGGAGAGGGAGCAGAGGCCTTGGCGTGGGTCGCAGGGCAGCGGGGAAGTCCCGCCATCTGCCGTCAGCCGGCCGGGGAGCCAGGAAGCTGGCGGTGCAGCGGGGCCCACGTCCGAAGGCCCACCAGCTGTAGGGCCAGGGGTGTAAGGCCAGGGCTGAGAACCGGGAGCCCTGGTATCCCAGGGCAGGAGAAGACGGAGGTCCCCGCTCCATTGGAGAGGGAATTTGCCCTTCTGTGTTTAGTTCCAGTCATGCCCTCCGAGGATTGGGTGGTGGCAGCCCACGCTGCTGAGGACGACCGACCTTCTGATTCTTTTTTTAAAAAGATTTTATTTATTTATTTTTAGAGACAGGGGAAGGGAGGGAGGAGGAGGAAACATCAGTGTGTGGTTGCCTCTCGCACGCCCCCTACTGGGAACCTGGCCCGCAGCCCAGGCCTGTGCCCTGACTGGGAATCGAGCCTGGCATCCTTTGGTTGCAGCCTGGTGCTCAGTCCACTGAGCCTCACCAGCCAGGCCTAGGGTGACCTTCTTCACAGTCAACTGATGCAGGTGCTGATCACTTCCGGGGACACCCTCCTAGACACATTCAAAATAATGTCTTACCATCTACCTGGACAGCCTAGTCAAGGGGACACAGAAAATTGACCTCACACTTGCCCCAAGTTACTCAACTCCGAAGTGGCCAGTGTCAGGTTTGAACTCAGTTGCTCTGATTTGACTGGCCGTACTCCCAACCATTGGGCTTAACTGCCCAGCCCAGGCAGGCAGAAGGGGATTGGATAACACCCAGGGGGAGAGGGTCAAAGGTACAGACTCTACCAGGAGTTCACCCCCGCTGTTTCTTAGGGAAAGTACAGAATGCATGTGGAAAGGTGAAGAATCTGGAGAGAAATTTGAGGAGGCATTACCGTAGGGAAGTTGGGAAAGATTGAGCAAGGGACGGGGGAACTTTGGCCAAGTTGGCGACAGCTCCTGTTTCGGTCATTGGAGGACCCCTTCCAAAGGTATCCCTGTCTGGAGCTGCCATCCAGCTAGGACTCAGGCCAGCGACCCCCCCGGGGCAGGGGGTGAAAGCTTGCCCCCTTTGGAGAGGCAATGATTCTATTAGTGGACTGGAAGGCCGACGGAGCTGGGTGGATAACAGTCTTGTATGGTTATCCTCTCGAAGAGCAGCTTCCGTGTTTTCCTTTAAAAATGTTTCTGATGCCTAGGACATTAGAGATGAGCACACGGGGGACTTTTCACACTGCCGGGTCCATCTGCTGATAAAGACATCGGCATTAGGAGTATATGTGTCTGCGTGAGTGTGTGTAAATGTATCTTTTCCTTTAAAAGCAACGCCAGTGGGTTTTTTCCTAGTCCAGAAGCAATATGTGCTTGTCACCATAACTGAAACCAAAAACCTGTACACGCAAGCACTCAAAGACAAGTGCCTTCCTTCCCAATTCTGTACCCAGAGGTCACCTGTCCTACCAGAGTGTTCGACGTGATCCACACTTCCCTTTATAATAATAATAAAAAAAAATACTAGAATCTGCCCTGGCTGGTGTAGCTCAGTGGGTTGAGCGCTGGTCTGTGAACCAGGGGGTCGCGGGTTCAGTTCCCAGCTGGGGCACATGCCTGGGTCGCGGGCCAGGTCTGCAGTTGGTGTGCAGGGGGGTGACTACTTGATATTTCACTCCCTCTCTTTCTCCTGTCTCTTTAAAAATAAATAAGTAGTCTTTAAAAAATAAAATTTATAAAAAAAACTAGAATTTATGTATATGTGCAATACATTTCTTTTAAAACAGTTTAGAACAAAGATGATACCACACGCCTTACTCGGCGACTTCTGTTTTATTTACAGTATAAGAAATATTCCCAGCCGTAGCCCACTATTATTATTATTCCCATTATTTGTAATGACTGTGTAAGAGTCCGCGCTATGACTTGTTATAATGCATTCATTTATTCTCCTCCGGGGAATATTGTGATTGTATCAGTTTTGTGTTTCTACAAACAAGGCTGCTTCTCCAGCCTTAGATGCCGGTGCCTGTTTTCTGAGCATGAAATTCCCCAGAGTGGAATTGCTAGTCAAAGGGTATTCAGATTTGGGCCCTGGCTGGCATAGCTTGGTGGATTGAGCACCAACCTGTGAACCAAAGGGTCGCCGGTTCGATTCCCAGTCAGGGCACGTGCCTGGGTTACAGGCCAGGTCCCCGGTAGGGGGCACGTGAGAGGCAACCATGCATTGATGTTTCTCTCCCTCTCTTTCTCCCTTCCTTCCCCTCTCTCTAAAAATAAATAAATAAAATCTTTTTTAAAAAAAAGGGTATTCAAATTTGGGATTTTGTTAGGTTTCTGCCTTACTAATTCCACGTAACGTTGTGGCTACTCCTACACGCTACGAGCGTGCCCTTCTGCACCCCTCTCCCCAGCGAAGGATTAGCTGTCCTTCACGTTTTCATTTTTCTGATGGAAGACAAATATTTCAGTGTTTTCTTTGGACCTGAATTTTCATGGCTCCTTCTTTATATGTTGCAAATGTTTTTCTTGCGGTTTTTCACTTCTGAGTTGGCCTAACGTTTGCTGTCTTTTGCCATAGAGAAAATTCTAGAACTTTTTCTGTACTCTTTTACAGATTAGTTAAGAGGGTTGTTCCTATAGCGGTCACATAAAGATTCTTTCAGATCTGCTTCCAGTGTGTTTCCCTGCGTTTTTTTTTATACTCAAATTTTAGTTCATTCAGAATTTATTTTGCACCTGGGATGGAAAAAAACACCCTTAGTTGATTTGCCTTCAGACAAACCTATGTATGGTTCTGCTTTTGGATGCTATTTTGTTTTATTCTCTTTCGTTCCTTGAGATGTAATTGACCTACAACGTTTTGTTAGTTGCAGGGACTTGGTGTGACTTGGTGTTGGTATGCCTTGTCAGAGGGTGAACACCGTGAATCTGGCTGATGTCAGTCACCACACATAGCTATGTATATATATATATTTTTTTTATAGTGAATGGGCACATTTATTTTATCTCGTGTCTTTTTTTTTACCCCTGATCATTTTTCTCTTTTGCTCTGAGGTCTAATTAGTCTGATATTAAAACAACCATCCTGGCTTTGCTTTCGTTATTGTTTGCCGGTGTATCTTTTTCATATTTAAAGTATTTCCCATGCTTTTAACTCACTTTAGTCGTGGTAATGACTTTCTTGCAGGTAGTATATAGTCTGCCAGTCTCTGTTGTTATTGGATGGGTTGGACCATTGCCATTGAATGTAATTACTGATATGTTTTAAGTGAAATCTACCTTTTTTTTTCCTTTTTGTTCCCTCCTCATTTTGTTCTTCTGTTTCCCCTGTCCTGCCTTCTTTTGGTTTATCTGGAATCTCATTTAATCATACATTTTCATTCATGTCTTGTGTTTTTAGCTACATTTCTTTGCTACAGCGCTTTTAGTAGTCGTTCCACAGGTTACGATGCACGTCCTTAACTTCTCACTGTGTGCGTGGAACCAGTATTTTACCACTTCCGGTGGGGTACAGAAATCTCATCGCCGCTTATGTCCCTCATTTACGTTGTACGCTCATATGTAATTTATTTACTACATCACATCTGCAGACGTCGAAAACTCAGACGGCATCGCACGTTTGCTTTAATAAAGAGCTCAGCTGTCAGAGAACAGTCCCTATGGTATGTACCATTTCTTCTGTTCGTCCCTGGTGCCTGACATTCCAGGTTTTCTCCCGGTGTCGTTTGCTCTGTGTCTGGATGATTTCCTGGAGCAGCGTTTTTAGAGCAAGTCCATCGTCGGTAACTTCTTTTGGTTTTTCTCACCTGAGGAGGGCTCTATTGCCCCTTTGTTCCCCAAGGGCCTCTTCCCTGGATGTAGAATTCTAGGTTGGTGCTTTTTTTTTCTTTTCTGCTCCAGCCTTTTTTAAAAATGTTTCATTTCCTTCTGTCTCCCACGTCCTCTGATGAGAAGTCATGGTCGCGTCAACTGTTGCTCTCGTAGTATTTGACCTTTTTGCCCTGTCATGTCCTTTCTGCTTAGTGAAATCATTCAGTGGATGTTTTTTTTTTTTTTTACTGTGATTATTATAATGTTCAGTTTTTAAAATGTCCGTCGGGTTCTCCTATTCCACCCTCAACGCCCTCGTTCCGATTTTGTAGATTTTCATTCATTTCTAAAATATTTGCCTGTGCCATTACTGGAACGGATTTATTACCGCTGCGCCACGGTCTTTGTGTGATAATTCCAAAACCTGCCGTTGATGCTGTTGTCCCGTGGAAGCTGACATTCCCCTGGTTCTGTGTCTGCCGAGTGACTTTGGACTGTGTCCTGGACATTCTGAATATTCTGTTGTGTGTTGTTGAAATCCTACGGAGAACGGTGCTACTTTTGGAGACTGTCCCGGCTTTTGTTTCAGCAGGTTTTGCCTCTTCTCAGGTCTAGACTGGGTCTGAGCAGCCTCCTGTGGGTGTGGCTCTAGGGTCAGTTCAGTTTCCCACCTTTGCGGGGCTGCGGGAGCCTGTCCTGAACCAGTGTGCACAGGAGCGCCATCCAGCCTGGCTCTTGGGTGGTGATCTGTTCTGTGGAACATCTTTATACTTTGTTTAGCATCAGATCTAACACGCACGGCTCAGGAATGAGCTCATGAATTCATAAGGACATTTCAGGGATGTCTTTTCCTAGCTACCTCGCTCCCTGCGACCTTCCTGCTGTGTTCTGTTTCCCTGTGGCTTCCCATATCCAGTCTCCCAGGGATGCTGGGGCTTAACCTTGCTTCTCCGTGCATTTCCTGTGCCTATACCTTGTTTTTTAAAAAAGATTTTATTTATTTATTTCTAGAGAGAGGGGAAGGGAGGGAGAAAGAGAGGGAGAGAAACATCAATGTGTGGTTGCCTCTTGCATGTCCCCTACTGGGGACCTGGCCCACAACGCCCACAACCCAGGCACGTGCCCTGACTGGAAATTGAACCAGTGACCTTTTGGTTCACAGGCCAGCACTCAATCTACTCACTGAGCCTCACCAGCCAGGACTGGAGCTTCAGTGTTTTTTTTAATGTAGCAGGTGTCTTATGTGCAGATCACCATCCTTTCGGTATAAAGGACACAGATAGATAATTCTGAGTTTGCAAGAACTCTAGGGCTATTGACCCCAGGAGCCCCTTCTGAGGAGTTTCCTAGAGAATGAACTTCAAAGAACCATGGAGTAAGTGGTAAAGTTTTCCCCAAGTTCTGGGGCTCCCCCAGGCCTAGATTTATCTCCAAAATACAGTGATGAGCGGGAGGGCAAATGAACACACAAGTGTTCCGTGTCCTGGTGACGTAGAATCGTGCAGGTAAAAAGAAACGGGAGGAGACCAGGGCGAAGTCGCACACGCTCTGTGGTTGTCACGTGGGTGTCAGGAAGCAGTGACACAGCATGTCTTCACGCTGACCAAGCAGGCAGAGGAAGGGCAAGTTGATCTGAGACCGTGAAGATGAACTCCAGGGTAATGCCGGTGACAAAGCTGGCAGTTTGGGGAGAGCAAGGGAGGGAGGGAGAAACAGCTACTGGGTGACTGCGTTATCGCTCCTAGTGACAAGGGAATAACGTCTGAGAGAAGAGGTTGCTAAGGCGGTTATGTAAGGTAAGAATGTAAAACTGGTAACGAGCCCCAGAGCCCTTCCTACGTGCCTGGGGAGAGGGAGAGCGAGGACAGGGGAGCACACAGCAGCCTGCATTCTAAAGGGCTTTGTGTATGTGCGTGGTTTGGGGGCTTTTATTTTTTTTAGATTTCTAAAAATGTATTTATTTTTAGAGAGAAGGGAAGGGAGGGAGAGAGGGAGAGAAACATCAATGTGAGAGAGAAACATTGATTGGTTGCCTCCCGCGTGCACCTGGACTGGGACCTGGCCCACAACCCAGGCCCACAACCCAGGCATGTGCCCTGACCGGGAATTGAACCGGTGACCCTTTGGTTCATAGCCCGTGCCCAATCCACTGAGCCACACTGGTCAGGGGTGTGCCTCATTGTTTTTTTTTATTCTTTATTCTTTTTCTTTTGTGCGTCAGTGTTTTAAATATACAGTTAAAACACTGGCAAAGGCTGCTGCCAAACATATAGATAGTATTAATATGTAAAGGGGGCTGAATTAACCTAGTTTTAAAAAAAGCATTTCAGGTTGACTAACCAGGCAAGATCCAGAGACAGGCCCAAAATGAAGAGATTTAGAAAGGCTGAAAATACAATGACTGAAAACCCATTCTGGGGGAATTCGAATAAAAAGAACACAGGGCTTCCTTTTTTCACACAAGGTAGACTTCATATAATCCTGCTTATTCACCATATAAGAGAATGCTGTGTCTTCATATTTTGGACCTCCTGACACACACTTTTAGCATGAATATTAACTACTTGAAAAAGTGTTCTTAGTTTTCGTCATAAAGACTCTTGTCTGTACCTTTATTTTTTTTTTAAGTTCTCACCCCAGGATGTATTGATTGATTTTAGAGAGAGAGGAAGTGGGGGAGGGGAGAGAGGCAGACATCAATTAGTTGCCTCCCATATGTGCCCTGACCGGGAATCGAACCCCAAACCATTTGGTGAACTGGATGATGCTCCAGCCAGTTGAGCCTCCCAGCCAAGGCTCGGGCCATACCTTTCTGCTTAAAGGTACTCCAGAATTGCATTGTGTACCTTCGTGTTCTCTTCTTCAGGAAACTTCTCCTTCTTCAGTACTTACTACCTCTGTACAGAGAAACTACCGACTTTTGCTTCTTTCTCCCTTATTTAGAAATTGTCTCATTTACTCCATTTTTAGTTTTAAAAAGATTTTCTTGATGTATTTTTAGAGAGAAGAGAAGGGAGGGAGAAAGAGAGGGAGAGAAACATCAGTGTGTGGCTGCCTCTTCAGCGCCCCCTACTGGGAACCTGGCCCCCAACCCAGGCCTGTGCCCTGACTGGGAATCGAACCCTCGACCCTTTGGTTTGCAGGCTGGTGCTTGAGCCACGGAGCCACACCAGGCAGGACTCATTTACTCCATTTTTAGGTAAATGGATCTGCTTTCCATATTGATATTCCCCTTGTTGACAAATACTTTTGTTTCTTTGGAGTCAATATTCTTCACATCTCAATATTTGTTTTATATTCTCATTCCTCTTCCTTATTTGAAACCTCAGTGTTGATAGTGTGACAGTGCCCTCTCGCTCTTGATTTCCCTGGGAATGGCTTTAATTTTATCACTTTCCTCTGAGGTTCGCTTTTATCTCTTAGTAGATAATTTCGGTGGCTTCAACTCTGCTATTGTTTCCAACTTGCAGTAATGTTGCAAAAAGGATCTCATTTCTCCTTAAACTAGGTTCACCAATTAGTAACATCTGACCCCATTCACCTTATCATTTCCAGATTCCTCAACTGATCAATTGATTCACTGATTGGCGCGTTCATCTACCTATTTTTTTCTGAATCCCTTTTGGGTACAGTGCCGACCTCTTGCCCCTTTGCCTCTCATACTGAAGTATTTCCTCAATCCAGGGGCATTACCCAAACATGTAGCAATAATAAAAGTCAGGAAATTAAGATCGACACAACATTATCCACAGTCCATATTCAAGTGCTGTGAATTGTCCCCAGTACGTTCTCCATGACTATTTCCCTACCTGCTTTCCAGGCCAGTCTTCAAATTAGGGGGAATTCAGTTTAATTTAATCAGGCAGTTTCCTTCTGTTTAGACCCGATCGCTGAATTTTTCAGATGTTTGCAGTCATTCAATTATACGAAGTCTTGGTTATTCTGTTTTAGTAACTGACGTGCTGAAATAGGTTGATAGATTTCCTGGTGTTGAATTATCCTTGGGTTTTTGGGAAAAAAAATGCTTATCACATTCTTCAAACATGCTGCTGGAACCACGTGCTAGCATATGAAGATTTTTGCTTCCACTGTCACAGAAAAGTTGGTCTGGAGTCTGTTCATGCGTGCACACAAGCATAAACTGTCTTTATCAAGACCTGGGTTGTGGGCTTTGTAAAATAATTTGGTGAGCTTTCGTGCCCTGGCCAGGTGGCTCCATTGGTAGGAGCATTGTCCCATGTACCAAAAGGATGCAGGTTCGATCCCTGGTCAGGGCGTGTACCTAGGTTTCAGGTTCTATCCCCAGTTAGGGGCGAGTACAGGAGGCAACCAATCAATGTTTCTCTCTCTCTCTCTCTCTCTCTCTCTCTCTCTCTCTCTCTCTCTCCTTTCCCTCTCTCTCTAAAGTCAAGAAGCATGTCCTCAGGTGAGGATTAAAAAAGAAATTGGTGAGCTTTCCATAGTTTTCTGTGGGCTAGCATAGGAAAGATGTGTGCTCTGTGAGTCAGCTCACCTGTGAAGCCTAGGGTCATTCTAAATGTGCCGGATCCTCAATAACCACTCATCATCTTACATATTTAACTTGGTCTTCCTCAGAAGGTTTTGATGTTCTGTTTTGTGTATTTTTTTTCTCCTTAAAAATTGTCGCTTGCTTCCTAGTATAACAATTTCTAGTTCATTAATTTTCACTTGTGATCCCTGCCACACCCCTGCTTTATTTTGTTTTATTTTATTTTATTTGTTTCATAGATTTGTCAGTTGTGTATTTAATATGTAGGCATATTTTTTTAAATAATAAAAGCAAATATACAGTTAAAGTTTTATTCTGAGTGTAGGTATATTTGTAGCACATACATTTCAGGATGGCGTTCTCCCATTTCCATTAATTTTTAGATGTTTATAGTTTGTTTTTTTTTTTCTTAAGATTTTATTTTTATTTGTAGAGACAGGGAAAGGGAGAGAGAAAGAGAGGGAGAGAAACATCAGTGTGTGGTTGCCTCTCGTGCGCCCCCTACTGGGGACCTGGCCCACAACCCAGGCACGTGCCCTGACTGGGAATCGAACCTGTGACCTTTTGCTTCACGGGAGGGCACCCCACCCACTGAGCCACACCGGTCAGGGTTATAATTTTAGTTTTATTTTTTTTCTTTGGTTGATCCTGGGTTCTGTAGAAGAATGTTTCTGACAAGCCTGTAGTCCTTCCTGAGAGCTGGAGGTTGGGGGTCACTGTTTACTGTGTCACTTCTGTATTACTTGATCGTGGCCGGTGGATGTGGCTGTAAAATTTCTCCTTTTCCTAATTTAACGGTTTCTTAAAGACATTGGTGCATGGTTCCCTTTTTCCATTTTGAGTCTTGTACTGTTTTCTTTTGTCTGTGTAATATGTTGCACTGGAAGGCATGTTAAAACCATTTTTCTGTTTTGACCTTGTTTTCAGTAATTTACCTTTGTGTTGTTTGGGGTGTAAATGTTTATGAGTATATCTTATTCACCAATGAAACCTGTTGTCCCAGGCCTCGGTTGCACCACCCGACCCCGGAACGTGAAACCCACCCCCTCGACTCCAACCCCATCACCTGCTCCCCTACCCCGACCCCCAGGAAGACACCTTTGGAAGACGCCTTTCTGTTTCTGGTTCATTTTGAAAGACTTATTCAAAAGCAAATGAACTTTGAACATTTATATAGTTTACTTAATTTGAGTACGCAAAAGATAGTTTTGTTTTTTCTTTTGCTTCACATTTCAGTCTTTCATTGGGCAGTTTTGAGGTTGAGTTTTGAAAAGGCTAAGAAGTCCTGGATCCTCTGGTTTTACTAAAGACCACACCATGAAGCCTGTGATGGCGACCCCAGACTCCTACATATTCTTTTCACATTGTTGGTGTGTTCAGACCACGTGGGCGGTGTTGGCCCTGTCGGAGCTGGGGCCAGGGTGGCAGTCGTGGAAGGAGGGACCATGGCACTCACAGCAAAGGCTAGGGCAGGGCGTCCTTCCAGCCCACAGGCCACTCCATCCTTGTTCCCCTGGGCACCCCACTGAGGACGTTGCCTGGGGAAGGGCAACTCTCCATCATTGGAGAAGCCGTTGCTGTCTCACCTGGACAGTGGATGTAATGGCCCCTGTTAGCTTTTGGGGGGCTCTAGACACATGCCCGTCTGTGTGCCAGCCAGCGGTACCCCGATCCTTCCTTCCCAGAGACCAGGGTGAGTACTAGGCAGTGAGGTTCCGGGCCCACTGTCCCTGGCGGGAGCGGCAGCCCTGTCTCCATCTGGGATGACCTGGAATGGAGGTGTTGGCGGAAACCCTCCTTATTCTCTGCAGGCAGCTGGCGTCCAGGCCCCTCTCTAAGTTAGGACTGTGAGATTTTGTTTTCTTCTCCGTTGCTTCCTGCTTCCCAGGAGGGCAGAGCCGGGGGCTGCCTGGCTTTACTCTGTTAGATTTTGGGGAGAGGAGGTTTCAGTATTGGCTCTTACTGTGTCACCTTCTTAATATTTTTTTTCTTCCGAGTGAGGTGGCATTTGACAACTCAGTACCTGTTGGTAAACACGCAGCAGGCCCAGCCTTGTGTCATTAATAAAAAAGGACTGGTCCCTGTTTGCTTGGAATACAGCTCCCAGGCATCACTGTGCAGTGTATGAGGGTAGTGATGTGCACAGGTAGGGTGCCAGTCAGGGCGCTTAGTCACGGAAAACAGTCCAGTGTGGCCAATTTTACAAAACCCCAGGTGGCCAGGCCACAGGGCCGTTCTGGGCAGCTCTGGGCCGTGACAAACGGAGGCGGCTCTGCAGCCACCAGCACAGCACAGCCACCCCACCTCCCTGGGGACCTGATGCTGTGGGCTCTGCCTCCCCTCTCAGTGCCCAGCATGTCACACTGCTCCCCGGTTGGCACTGCCGTCACCAGCCTGAGCCCTAGCTGCAGGGAAGGTTAGAGGGGGACATTCCCCAGAGATGGGGGAGGTGTTCGAACCATGCTGGGTAGCCACCCATGTGACAAAAATACCTGCTGGCGCAGCATTCTGTGCTAGGGGTGAAGGTGGAGGCAGAGGCACGCGGGGTGGAGAAGGCATCGGGCTGGAGCTGGGGAAACCTGGTCATTCTCGCGATCTCTCCTTGTTACTCGCTCTGCAACTCCGGCAGGTCACTCACTCTCTTTGACCTCAGTTTCCTCCGCTGTAAAAAAGGGCTCAGGAAGTGCGGCGTTTCAGATCCCTTTCCGCGGCGTATGTGAGACACTTAAGGGATATTTGCTGCCTGAACGAATGGATGAATCTGCTACTGGTTGGGCCTTGGAGAAAGACAGATGAACCAGAGAGACAGACAAGATTTTTGAATCTTGTTTGAAATTGGAGGGTGCTTACAGTCCAGCTGTCTTAAAGTCCTGGAAAGTCTTCAGATGTTAGCTTTTTAAGAGAAGTTCATCTATGGCAAGAACAAGGAAGCAACCATCTTTTTTTTTTTTTAAGATTTTATTTATTTTTAGAGAAACCAGAAGGGAAAGAGAGGGAGAGATACATATGCTAGAGATACATGGATTGGTTGCCTTTTGCACACCCCCAACTGGGGACCTGGGCTGCAACCCAACTCAGGCATGTGCCCTGACCGGGAATCGAACCAGCAACCTTTCCGTTCACAGGCCGGCGCTCAATCCACTGAGCCACACCAGCCTGAGGCAACAATCTTGAACGTGTCAAACAATGCTTAGGATCTATTTAGCATTTACATTGCAAGCTGTTTCCAGTTGTTTATTAGGAGTATTAAATTGAATTTACAGTGCCCATATTTGACTAATTAAAAAAAAAAAACTCCTCTACCTTTATCAGAAGAGTTTGCATTGGGTTCCTAATAAGAATGGAGAGAGCAGGTGGCATTTACAATCCACTGTGCTGTAGATGAGTTGGCTCAGCGCATAATAAATTACTGGAGAATAAAACCTCGATTGTGAAGACCTCCTTCTATTAAACATCGTCTTTGTGGTGAAAAGAAATACTATAATAAATGTACTTTCCATAAAATGTCCAACCAGGGGTAGTTACATTTTTCCCTGTCTGGTTTTCTTCTTCAGCCTCTGGGTTTGCCTCTTAGACTCTCTTCTCACTCACAGCGTAATGTTTTCCAACTTCTCTCTCTTGGCTGTCGAGGATCGGGTTGGCGGCCTTTTGCAGAAAACTTCTCGGACCCATGCTCACGGTCCTGACCTTTTATGCCCTTTCAGGGCTGACAGCGTAATGTCAAGGCGTCTTGAAACTTACCGGTGCCTGCGTTTTCTCTGTGGTTCGTCTCCGAATTAGACTTTTTCCCTGTTGCGTTATGTATCCACGGAGATTAAACAGCCGCCGTTCTGGAGAGTCAGCCGGAACGCTGGACGGAGAACCATTACAGGGCATGGGTCAGTCTCATCAGCCTGTCTTGACTTGGAATATATCATGATCTGTCCAGAAGATTCGGCGCTTTGTGGCTTGTTTTTTAATGTGTGATTTGTGATTTTTAAAAAAAGTCTTTATTTTTAGATAGAGGGGCAGGGAGGGAGGGAAAAAAGAGAGGGAGAGAAACAACACGTGGTTGCCTCTTACACGCCCCCTACCGGGGGTCTGGCTCACAACACAAGCATATGCCTTGGACTGGGAATCGAACCCGTGACCCTTTGATTCTCCGGCTGTCAGTCAACCAGTGAGCCACACCAGCCAGGGCTTATGGCTTATTTTAATTGTGCAACTTAGTCATGTGAAAGGCAGCCTTCTGGTCACACAATAGCGTATAGTTTTAGGTACATATCATAGTGTAGCGTTTCTGAAGACATTTGATGGGCCTGGTAGGTGTTCAAGGTTAAGTTCAAATTCAACCACCGGGTACCACCCATGCAGACGTGTCCCCTGGGAGCCTTTCCTGCCTGGTTAAGTTTGTACCTGCTCAGGCAGTCCCAGCCATTTCTCAGTTTACACCCCCGCTTGGGCCATAGGTTTCTTTTGACATTGCTTGTGGGAGGCCCGACAAGGTCAGGACTGTTCCACGTGAAGAAACAAACGCACGTGTTGGACTTGAGGAAACTCAGTGCGGCGCTCAGTGCTGCCCCCTTCTGCTTCGCTGCGGACATAACACCTCGTGCCCTAGAAGAGCTGCTGCTTTTTTCCCTTAACCTGAGCCAACTCTGGAGCAGGCTCCTGCGGTCGACCAGTGGTCCGCCCTCCCTAACAGTAGTTATTCAAACAGCTATGTTTCTTTTTTTTAAATTAGAAATTGTATTTAAATGTTATAATTGTGGTAAAATACTCGCAACATAAAATGGGTCATCTTCACCACTTCCGTGCACGCCTGAGTAGTGTTAAATCCATGTGCACGGTTGTGCAGCCAACCTCGGGAAGATTTTTCGTCTTGCAAAACTGAAACTCCAGACCCTTTAAATGAAGACCCCTGCTCCCTCCTCCCCCCCGCCCCCCCGCCCCTGGCACCCCCTCCCATTCCATTTCCTGTCTCTACGAATTTGATTACTAACCCTGAGTCATTTTGTTCCACCTGCCAGGTAACACTGAATGTGCAAAATTCTTCCTCTACTACATCTATGTGACTTGGAGAATGTTTTGATTCTTCCTTCTGCGGTATTACTGTATTTCGTAAAATTAATAAGCTCCTTAGAGGGGCATCTATCACTTTCTTCGTATTTAAACGGTGCCGAATAAAATCATTCAGAATAAAACATTTCAATAAAAGAAATATAAATTTATATAAAATAATATATAAGGATGACATTTAAAAATGTAGAAGTTATGTTTAAGAGAGTGTGCTTTGTAAGCACCTCTAATTAAAGGTCCTCATTTACAGAAAAGCTGAATAAGATTAAAAAATAAAAAAGAAAGAGAAAAATTGAGACTGTTTTGGTAATAGAATCAGGCCAGCCTGCTTGGTCACCTTTATTACAAAATTTAAAGACAGATTACAGATTTGAAAGAAGTAGATTTTTTTTTTTTTTATGCCTGCGATGTGTAATTGGTTGATGAAGCTGTATTTAAAATTCTCCCCCCAAAAGTCAAACATGGCAGTTTTTTCCCCCACTAGGTAACTTTGAAGGGAAAATGGAAGCTGTCTTCTCCTCAAGTTCCTAGGACCAAATCACGTAATATTTATGATCTAAGAAAACACAGACAGGTTGGTTAAAAATTTTCCGGAGAGTTGAAGTTTGGTGCACCGTAGATTTGGGAGCGCTAACAAGACTGGAGGCCTCTTTATTACTTTTATTTTTAATTTTCGCCCAAGGACATTTTTTCATTGCTTTTAGAGAGAGAGAAAGGGAGAGAAAGGGAGAGAGGGAGAGAAACATTGATATGAGAAAAACATTGATTGGTTGCTTCCTGCTCACGCCCCACCTGGGGATCGAACCCACAACCTGGGTACGCGCCCTGACTGGGATCCGAACCCACAGCCTTTCAGTCTGTAGGTTGACGCTCCAACCATCCGAGCCACCCGGCCAGGGCTGGAGACAGGCCTATTTAGACCTGGCTGGAGTTTCCTGCCCAGGTAGCCTTGGGTAAGTCACCTAGCCTCAGTTTCTGCGACTGAGTGGTGATAAGGAGCCAGACTTGTGTGAAGTCCAGAGTCAGAGAGAACTCACCAAAGTGGTCTGCCTACAGCACCTAGAACATGCACTCGGTACCTGTTAAACCCCTCTTGTCCACAGGGACCACGGTGGCATGCAAGGGCCTGCTGTCCCGGCTGGTAACTGGGTAACTGAGTTTCAGTGGAATAGCTGAGAATCTTGCTTCTAATCTTGGCCCTTCTGTTTAATGCCTTGTATTTATTTTCTGTGAAATGCCAGTGAGATTTATATTTGATAAGTAGTATTTCAATTTGAGAATTGCTTTTAATTCTTGGCGAGATCTTGGACTTTGCAGGCTTTAAAGTCTAGTAGGGATAAATTCTATGGGTGGTGTCTCCTTTTTGCCTTTTTTTTAAAAGATTTTATTTATTTATTTTTAGACAGAGGAGAAGGGAGGAAGAGAGGGAGAGAAACATCAGTGTGTGGCTGCCTCTCATGCGCCCCGTACTGGGGACCTGGCCCACAATCCGGCCTGTGCCCTGACTGGGAATCGAACCGGCGACCCTTTAGTTCGCAGCCCGCGCTCAATCCACTGAGCTACACCAGCCAGGGCATTCTTTTTGTTAAAATGATTAAAATCTGTGTTGGCTAGTATAGCACAAACAGGAAGTTTTAAAAACTGAGATGTAGGGCCTTGGCCGGGTGGCTCAGTTGGTTGGAGCATTGTCCCCGTACACCAAAGGGCTGAGTGTTCAATTCCTTCTCAGGGCACATACTCCTACCTGGGTTACAGGTTCGATCCCCAGTCGGGTCGCGTATGGGAGGCAACCAATCAATGTTTCTCTCTCTCTCTCTCTCTCAAATCGGTAAGCATATCCTGGAGTGAGGATTAAAACCAAAATTGAGACTTAGCTGTAAGCGTTCATCTAGCTAACCTCACGTGGGCAGCCCAGCCCGTTGGCCGAAGTGAGATTCTAGTTTTCGGTTGAGACGATGACGCTGTTCAGCACATCCGTGACCAGCAGTCAGCTGGCGACGGCAGCTTGTCTCGGGAACAGCCGGTGTTGCAGCCACGGAAACAAGTGTGTGGGATGTAGCGGTTTTGTGGGTCTGCCGGTGGGGAGGTATGACCGTGTTTTCAGCCCACGATTCTGAGTCGATGCCTAAATCATCCGGTGAATTTTTTTTAGTCGTGTACCTCGGCTGTGAATACCGCAGGTGGGGAAGCGCTGTCTCCTTCTGGCATACCTACGTTTGATTCCTGTACAATGCACCTCAAGTGAACCTGCAAGCTGGAGTAAACACAGGTCATTTCTCGAGCTGTTTGTCCCCCAGAGGAGTTTTCCGAGTAAATTATTTTCCTCAGATCACAGTGTAGTGAGAGGAATTCAAAAGCGTTCTGCATACTGTAGGATATAGGGTAAATATTAAAAAGGAGATGCTTCAGAGAGACGTTTGATCCCTCGGCCCTTCCCAGGTCAGCCCTGCTTTTTTTCTTTCAAGTTCTAGAGCTCTGGAATTTGAACTTGAACTTGGAGGTCAAGCCAGGAGTCTGCTTGACCTCCCGGGCTTTCATCAAGGTGGACCACTTTTCTTCCCTCCCTCCCTCCTTCTCCCTTCTTTCCTCCCTTCCTTCTTTCTTTTTAAGAGAGAAGGGAAGGGAGGGAGAAAGAGAGAGAGAGAAACATCGATGTGTGGTTGCCTCTCATGTGCCCCAAACTGGAGACCTGGCCTGCAACCTAAGCATGTGCCCTGACTGGGAATTGAACTGGTGACCCTTAGCTTTGCAGGCTGGCGCTCAATCCACTGAGCCACACCAGCCAGGGCTGGCCCACTTCTCAAGTATTCAGTGCCTGCACGGTGAAATGCTGAATTGCCTCACTTCTCCCTGGTCCGTTTCAGAGCCTGCAATGGCTGGGAGTCCTGCTGGAAGAGAGCGCAGGCATTTCAAATGGGTTCATTGAATGAATCAGTGGTAGGTGAGACTGTCTGCTCCCCTCTCCCCCCGCCACCACCCCCCAGCTCAAGCCGAGGCGCCTGTACAGGATGTGCAAAGGCAGGAGAGCTAAAGAGCCATTGCAGGTAAGAAGGAAATGTCGAGCAAGGTGAGACAGAGGTGTGTGCAGGGCGACCTCGCCTTCCTGTGTGGCTGCAGCCACTCAGAGGATGAGCAAAGGAGTGCCCTTCTCCTTTCTCCCCTGGTCTTTCTCTCTCATTGACCTCTGACTTGTTAGGAGAACCACTTTGGAGATGAGGCTGCATATGGACTCTGAAGTGCTCAGGGGATCCAGGGCCTGGCCCGGGGAGAGGCTGCAGCTCCTTTCTGGGCAGAGCCCCTCCCGCTCCGGGCCTGTGGTCAGAACCCGCAGGTCCCCAGCCCTGTGTTACATTTTTGTTACATCCCCCAATGGAAGTTTTAGAAAGTTCGGTGTACTCTCACTATGGTTTCCAAAAAAAGGGGGGGAAAAACATTATAAAGCCCTACATGTAGTTTAAAAATTAAATGAAAGGGCCCTGGTCAGGTAGCTTAGCTCAGTTGATTAGAGAGTCCCTTATGCCAAGGTTGCAGGTTTGATCCCCACTCAGGGCACATACAAGAAAAACCAATGAGTGTATCAGTAACAAAGCGATATCTCTCTCTCTCTCTCTCTCTCTCTCTCTCTCTCCCTCCCTCCCTCCCTCCCCCCCCTCTTTTCCTCCCTCTCTGCTAAGGAGTCCTCAGCATTTCTGGGAGGTGTGAGCAGGAAAGGCAGCCCCCATTGGACTCCGAGGGGTCTCTTCTACCCCAGGGGTCTCATACAGAACATAAACTTTTCTCCCCAGGACTGAGCTCTCCGGAGGCTGGAAGGGAAGGCCTGGCTTAGCGTAAGCTCTGCCTTTCTTTTGACAGCTGGCATACGATATTAAATCAGTTTCAGGCATACAGCACAGTGATTAGACACTCATGTGCCTTACAGAGGGATCCCCCCATAAGTCCAGTACCTACCTGGCGCTGTGTGTAGTTATTACAGTATGATCGACTCTTTTCACTGGGCTGTGTTTTACAACCCCCTGTGACTGTTGTAATTTTTATTGGTGCCTTTGAACTTGGTCAAAGCAGTGAACCTCTCCGGACGTTATTCCCTGTAAGACAGGGTTTCGGCATGTACTGGTCATATCTTTCCGCTTTGTATGCCTCGATGCTCTGGTGCTTTGCGGCCGTGCTGAGCCTGCAGAGGCTGCCCCTCCCAGGGCTAAGCTAAGTCGCAGGGATTGCAAAGGACCCAAAGCCCAGTGAGGTGATTCTGACTAGCCAACCCTCAGGCTACTTACCTGCCTCACCTGATCCTTCCCCACGGAAACAATGACAGAGGCTGTTGCCCACGTGCCCCTCACTTGCTCTTCCTGCATCCGGCCCTGGTGCTTCCCTGTGGGGCCCGGCATGGCGTGCCGAGGCTCCTGTGTGTATGGAGCTGCGAGCCACGGCATCTTCCGCCATGAAAGGCACTCACGTCTGATCATAACAAAGTCCACCATTGTTTGCCCGTGCCTGTCCATGGGTTTTCAGTGAGAGTTAAATATGAGGGGCGACCGAAAAGAACCCAGAATTATCTTCTGGAGGGCAGACACCTTGCAGGACAGGCTTCCCCTGCTGGGTGAGTGTTTCTAGGAACCCATCTGGATCCGTGTACCAGCTGGCATTGTTGTGAGAGGCTGTGTTCGGCCTTAATGAATTTTTTTGAAGACGCTTTCAAGGCATTTGTTCATTTCATGCTGGGAGATTTAGGAGCGCACCTGCCCACCCCGTGCTGAATGTTCAGAAGTTTTGGACCCAAAACAGCATGAAACCTCATGCTCCACCCTCCCTATTCACCCGATCTTACCCCGAGTGACTTTTTTTTGTTTCCTTGGATGAAAAAAGTCCGCGCAGGGAAATGTTTTGCCCGTGTGGAAGTGGCAAAACAAACAAAAAGAAAACATGGCAAAAGCACTGAAAGGCATCAGAGTCAATGAGTTCAAAAGCTGTGTTGAGCAGCGGATAAAAGTCTTGATGGGTGTATTGCATCAAATGGAGCGTCCTCTTTGAAGGTGATTGAAGTTTAAACATGTGAGAATAAATATACAATTTCTTTATAAATAAATTCTGGTTTTTTTTGGGGAGGTCTCCCCCTGTAGAAGAATGAGCAGGAAAGAACTCAGAAGTCCAAAGACTGGCACAGCGAGGATCGTTGGCCCGTTTTACTGGGCTGGGAGCAGAGTCGGGAAGAGTGGTTGAGAGTGGATCTTGAGTTCAGTGTGGGATTGTTAGAGCTGAGACGTCTGAGGCCCCTGGGGTGACCAGGTGGGTCTTTCTTGGTAGGTCCTCTAGATGAAGACTTGGGAACCTTTGCATCCTAGGTGGTGGCTCAGGCTGAGGAAGTAGATGCATTTATCCAAGAAAAGCACATATGTTCTCCCAGCTGGTGTAGCTCAGTGGATTGAGTGCCCCCCTGCAAACCAAAGGGTCGCTGGTTCAATTCCCAGTCAGGGCACATGCCTGAGTCACAGGCCAGGTCCCCAGTACCGGGCACGGCGAAAGGCAACCACACATTGATGCTTCTCTCCCTTTCTCTCTCCCCCTGTCTCTAAAAATAATAAATAAAAATCTTTGAAAATAAAAGCACATATGATGAGGGCGGAGCTCCAGAGAACACCCAACAAGGGTGTTTTAAGGAGAACCGGAAGAAGGGTGTTTTAAGGAAAACCGGAAGAGGTAAGGAAAACCGGAAGAGGAAATGAGGGCAGAAGAGGGTGGAGAGGGCCAAGAAGAGAAGGAGAAGAGAGACGTGGCCCAGGCTCCTGGGGCGGGAGTGACCAGCAAGGCCCCACGCCGCCGAGAGACCAGCACACCCAGGGGCTGACATGTATCCACTGCGTTCGGTAAGGACAGACACAAGGACAAATCGACTGGAGCAGTGGGGGCAGAAGCTGGTGGTCGGAGGGCGCGCTAAGGGCGGGAGAGGAGCCCAGCTTCTGGGAGAGACGGGGCGGGGTTTAATGGTGGAGTGTGTTGCTGGGCAGATGACGGAGGTGGTAGCGGGCAGAGTGGAGGAGAACCTGGGTCCAGATCGCACGTTGACTTGTCTCTACCGGAAGGGACCCCTGCTCTCTCTTCCCCTTGGGGTTCTTAAGTTGGGAAAGCTAGCGCGGTGGGTAAGTGTCTTGGTGATGAGGAAACCCAAGTGAAGACCCACCCCCACCCTGGAAATCGAGGGTGGTCACCCCCGTCCCAGCTGCCCATTTTAGGAAATAAAACCGCATCATAATTGTTTTGAGAAATAAGTGAGTCAGTGCCTTTGGAAGACATAATGTCTGGCACATAGGAAGGACTTGAACAAAAACGTGACTTCCCAAAAGCAAATTATGGTTTAAATAAGCATTTACAGGTTTGGCTTGGGCTTGAACCTCAGCTATTGATAGCACGGTTTCTCTGGAAAAGTGCGCTTCCCGTTCCAAATAGCTGACTCACAAGTGTAGTTATGGAATGCAGCTCAGGGGACGTCGGTGAGAGACTCTGGTGCCATTGCTTTCGTTTGCTTCGTACAGAAGGGAAAGGAAAATAGCGCGATCATCCAAAACTTGTTTGGAACGTCCTAAGGAAGTGGAACTTCCTGTTTGCTTTCCACTCGGTGAGAAATCGGGTGAGGTATGTCCTTGTGCACGTGAGCACGCGCACGCATCCCACCGGGACAGCTTTGTGTGCACGAGCACGCGCACGCACTCCACCGGGACTGCTTTGTGCGCACGCGCACGCACCCCACCCGGACAGCTTTGTGCGCATGCACCCCACCCTCACGTGGACTGAGGCCCCTGAAGCTTTTGCGATCCCACAGCCATAACTGGACACGCAGGAGACTTTTGCTCTCTAGCTGGAAAACCTGGGGAGACGATAATCCATTAGTTTCTTAGCATGATTCGTCTCCCCGGGTCAATCGCAGTGGCCGGAGTGGGGGTAGAAAGAGTATAATTGCAAGTTCCAAGTAGAACCCCACAGGATAAAGAATTGGTAAGAATGGGGTTTTAGGCAAACACAACTGCCCACATCACTTGAATGATAATGTTTTACCCGGTTTTTTGTTAGAGTTTATTTTATAGAGAGGGGAAGGAGAAGGAGAGAAACATCAATGTGTGGTTGCCTCTCACACGCCCCCTACTGGGGACCTGGCCCGCAACCCAGGCATGTGCCCTGACTGGGAATGGAACTCGTGACCTTTTGGTTTGCAGGCTGGGCATTCAGTCCACTGAGCCACACCAGGCAGGGCACACCCAGTTATTTTCAATGGCTACATAGTGCTCTATTTTATGAATGTAATCTATGTAACCATCCTATGGATGGAGTTTAGACAGTTCCTTTTTTTTAATCCTTGCTGTTTGAAACATACAAATGTAGTTTTCAAATGCAGAGATGGGTCATGAAGTGAATTACCAAAGAGCTCTGGCACAGCGGCTTCGTTGTGGACCTAGTTCTCTGACTCACGAGAGTCACAGTTCTTTGGAAGGGGACCTTTGGACCTGCTTCGCCATCAGAAGATGAGTGTGCTGCGGAAGTACCATTTGGCTCGCTCTCAGGGCTCTGTTTTGACATCTTTATTTTTGGGTCTTTTACCATTTGAGACTGGCTCCTCATCTTTGAAGTGGGCACTGGGCCATCGTGCCATATGGCTGTGACTGTAGGCATGCTCGGCAGGAATGTGTGACTGTCACTTGGGTAGTAACAGGCTAGATTTCCACTGCAGCGGGAGGCTGAGCATCGCTTCACTGGCTTAGAAGGACATGTGGCTGGTCTTCTAACTCATCCTATTTTTTTTTTGTTAGCCCTTGACATTGACACTGTAGCTTCTTAATCCGAAGGAGGCGTTTCCAAGTCTTGATTGGACTTTTAGGAACGGGAATCTCAGATGCTGTAAAGACGATACTACTGGCCCTCCACTGTCAAGGCTGACCCCTTACCAGGCTCCCTGTGCCCCCAGGGCGTGGCTCATGGTGTCTGTCCTTTCCAGCTAGGATGGCACCTAGAATGTAGGCTCAGTAAACGTGTGTTTAGTGAGTGGATCCAGGGTTCCTACAGGCTGAGATGCACGCTTTCATCGCATCGGGCCTCATTTGTTGTCACCTTAGTGACTCTGGGAAGCCTGAGAGGTCAGAGGTCCCTGTGAGTCAAGGGGAGCCTTCAAGAGTCCACATTCCGGAAGGCTGAGCTTGAACCAGGGAATGAGCTTGAAAGGTAGACCCTTAAAATCATGTGCAGAAACCTGTGCATTTTTGTGAGGAGAGGACTGCACCTTTTTTTCATAAAAGATTTATTTTTAGAGGAAGGGGAGGGGAGGGAGAGGGGGGGAGAGAAACAACGATGTGAGAGAGAGACCTTGATCAGTTGCCTCTTGTATGCGCCCTGACCGGGGACCAAACTGCAACCCAGGCATGTGCCCTAACCAGGAATCGAACTGGCAAGCTTTCCCTTTGCGGGATAATGCACCAAATACCTGAGCCGCACTGGTCAACGTGAGGACTGCGCCTCTCATCAGCTTCTCCGCAGCCCATGAAGAACTGAGGTTGCAGGGCCAGTGGGTCTGCAGACTCCGTGTGTTGGCACTTCCCGGAATCCGCCCCTCAGTGAGGAGGTGAAGCAGGTGTCCTTGGAATTACCTGAAGTAGCAAATTCTGGGTTGTCTTTCACGCGGGGCTCCATGTCAGCAAGGGGGGACGAGAAGGAGGTGGCGTAGGTCGTGCTAGACACGTGGGGTGACAGCAGGAACGAGAACCAGGTGATGGGCCTGGTGCTACTTTTCTAAGAATGTTTTTAGGCATGTTTGTCTGTCTACTCCTGCGATGGGGAGAGGGTCCTGGGAAGCGGTGTTTGTCAAGCTGGCTTTCCCACAGAACTTTCTTTTCAATGCAGCGTTTCCTCAGTTCTCATGGACCAATCAGAAGTGTCCTGAGAGCCTTGGTGGAACCAGGTGAGCAGATGCATCCTGGAGCAGGGGGAGAAATGGGCAGAAAGAGAGAGAGCAGAGAAAGGCGGGGCTCTGCCTTCCCCCCCACCCCCTGCCAAGGAATTCTAATATTTAGAAGCCACAAAAGCAGGCTGAGCCAGTGAAGGAACCAACCAAGTGTGGCCAGATCGGGGCAAAGCAGGAGAGTGGGGCTGAGAGCGGAAAATAAGACCAGAAGGCGCATGTGTGCAACCGTGTTGATGGCATCTGAGAAGCTGAGCAAGAGACTAGCATTGCAGCCCTGGCCCAGTGGCTCAGTGGCTTGGAGCACCATCCTGTACTCTGGTACACCAAACGGTTGCAGGTTCGATCCCCAGTCAGGGTACATACATAGGTGGCGGGTTTGCTCCCTGGTAGGGGCACGTGTGGGAGTCAACCAGTCGATGTTTCTTAGTGTCTGTCTGTCTGTCTCTACCTGCCCTCCTCTCTAAAATCAATGAAACATATCCCCGGGTGAGGATTAAAAAAAAAAAGAATAACAACGCGTCTTTTGGATTTGCCAACACAGAGATTGTTGGTGACCGTTGCGGAAGGCCAGTGACACAGCCTGATGGCAGGGATGGAAGAGCGCATGGCAGGCTGCAGTTGCTGTGGCTCCCTGGGGCTGTTAGGCTGAAGGACAGAGACGGGTGGGACTGGAAGCCAGCAGGCTGGAGGGAGAGCCACTGACAGATGAGTGAATAAAGAAAACGTGGCCTCTCCATACAGCGGAATATTACGCAGCCTTAAAAAAGGAAGGAAATCCTGGCACCTGCTACAACACGGACGAACCCTGGGGATATGCTGTCAGAAATAAGCCTGTCACAGAGGGACAGATACTGTGTCATTCCACGGCATAGGAGGTCCCTGCAATAGTCCAGGTCACAGAGACAGAAAGGAGGACACGGTTCCCAGGCTGGGGGTCCGGTGAGCAAGGGGCAGTTCAGTGGGTACAGAATTTTAAGTTTTGCAAAATGAAAAAGTTCTACAACAGTGCGTAAAGCTAACACTGTTGAGCTGTGCACACTGAAAAAGGCTAGGATGGTAAATTTTATGTGTTCTTCACCTCTATTGAAAAACAAAACAAAAACTGGCCCTGGCCAGTGTGGCTCTCTTGATTGGAGCATCCACCTGTAAACCAAAAGATCGTGGGTTCGATTCCCGGTCCGGGCACATGCCTGGGTTGCAGGTTCAGTCCCTGGTCGGGGCGTGTACAAGAGGCATCCACTCGATGTTTCCCTCTCACACTGCTGTTTCTTTCCCTCTCTCCCTCCCTTCCCCTCTCTCTAAAAGCAGTAAGGCTGAACTCGGATGAGGATAAGAAAGAAACAACCTACGCTTTCTCCATCGCTCTGTGTCCCCTCCCCCAGCCCCTGCGGTGCTGTGTGTTTCTTTTTTCTTCCCCTTGGAGCCCTTGTGATTCTCATGTGCTTAACTGACTTATCCAGGAGCTCTCCCCTCCGAGGACGTACACCCCAGAGGGGTGAGACTGTTTAGTTCTCCGTTCATCCAGACCAGTGCTGGGCCCCAAGCAGGCACCAGATCCCGGCACAGCGGCTCCCCAGAGACTCAGAGGTGGACTGAGAGGTGCTCCCGGAGGCGGAGGTGGCGGTGGCTGTGTGTTGAGCTGAGGATTGGTGTCCGGGGAGGGTTGCTGCTTGTGGAGTAGGGACAGACAGCCGGGTGTGGAAGGCACATTGTTACTTTGTAAACTGGACCCGGCACTCACTGTTCACTGTTGCTGATTGAACGTAGTAGGAGTCTTGCTAAAATGAGAATCGCCTGTTCACCCCGTGTCCTCAGGCTGTATCATGCAGTTTCCCTGTAGTGTCACCGGCATGCACATCACTCTGGGTGTCCTCCAGCCACCCACCCCTGTCCCCGTGGACAAGGGGGAGGAGGCCTGGCCTGGCTTTTGCAGAGGGAAAACCCTGCATTCTGATTGGTTCTCGCCTGATAGTAACGGAGATCAGTGCTTTGCAGATGAGGTTCTGTGGGACCTTGGAGTTTCCGTTCCTTTTCCAGCAGAGTGCCTCCAGCTCAGTGGCTTCCTGTTTCCATGTGGCACTATGTGTTCACTTGGCAGAGACTTCTGTCACGTGTGGCTCCTGGGTCCCAGGGCCAGGTATTCTAACCCGGCATGTCAGTTGGCTCCTCTGCTGCTGCGTGCTTCAGAGCAGGTGGCCCGAGACTTCTCCTTTTGCCCTTTTCAAAGGTCATGGATTGCAGATCTGAAACCCAGAGGCGAGTGGAAAACAGCTTTTCTGTCAGGTTCAGGACTTCGGGCTAAGACATCACACAGAAGGAAATGTTTCAAGAGGGGTCTGAGAAGAAAATCTCACCACCGATGAAAAGAGGCTGACTTTTTAGAGAACCTGACTTCAGATTTCAGAGAAGAGAGAGTCCTTGGCTGGCTGTTTCCTATAGCTCTTATAAAACACGGGGGCTCGCTGTTTCTATACAAAGTGTTGGCAGTGCAGAGACCGGCAGTGGCTTACAGAGCTGAGTTTCCCCCGTGGTGGGCGCGTGCATGGCCTGGTGCAGTTATTACAGAGGGGGCAGTTCTGTAGCTCAGCTCAGGTCGTACAAAGCACCAAAGACACGGGGTGGGGGTGGGGGTGCTTACACCACACACGTTTCTCTCTCACAGTCTTGGGGGCTGGAAGTCCAAGGTCAGGGTGGTCAGCTCCAGGTGAGGGCTCTCTTCCTGACTTGCTGATGGGTACATTCTTGCTTTGTGCCCAAGTGATGGGGGTGGAGAGAGGGAGAGAGAGATGGAGTGATCTTTTCCTCTTCTGACAAGGGCACTAATCCCATAATGGGGCCCCACCCTCTTGACCTCATTGCACCCCATTCACCCTCTGATATCATCACATGGCGGGTAAGGCTTCAACAAATGAATTTTGCTGGGCGCAGAGGGTGGGGGGGAGACACACAATTGGGTCCGGAGCAGCAGGGGTGGTAATTACACAGGCAGAGGGGGTGTTGGTGTCCTTGCTGGGTGTGGTCACCTAGGCCGGCCTTTGTCCTCACCCGAGTTGAAAGTGCTCCCGTTTCTCTCTCTCCTTTAAAGCAGTAAGCACAGCCTTGTTAGATGCTCTGTGTTTGTTGATTCTAAGACAAGTCATAGTTTTGGGGGCCTGAAGTGTGTGCCGTGGTGGAGGACCAGGGTCAGCAGAGCCTGGATGTAGAAGGCCCAAAGTCATGGGTCGTGGGCACTTGAACGTCACCAAAGCCGCCAACTTGTTCATCCGGTGGTTCAGATCTGTCTGTGTCCCTAGAGGCGGAGAAGAGTCGCTGTTGTCCACTTCCTGTCCCTGTTTTGTGGGACCCGACGCTCACAGATCTTTTCACAGGAAGAATACAACATTGTACATACAAATTGAGTTATGAAAATGAGCATGTATTCAGAAGGAGAAAATAAATCTCAAGTTATAAATTTAAAACATGCTTAAAATGTGCCAAAGACATTAAGCAATCCAGACAGATAACACTTGAAAAAAAACCAGAGAATTGCCTCTGGGATACATATTTCTACGTTGTTTTTCTCTATATTATGTTGTCATATACTTTTCTTCGACTGCCTATTCATATGACAGCGATTGTCGTTTTTCTCTCTCTTGATTCTCAAAGCTATTTAATTTCTTTCGTCTAGCGTGGCTGATTAAAATGATCTTGTTTTTTATCATTGAAGTGTTATTTACATAACGTAACATTTCAGCCTTCTCCCGCGAACAGTGATGCAGTGGTTTTCCGTGTATTCCGTGTATTCCAGTATATTTCCGTGTATTTCATCGCCACGCTCCAATTCCAGAACATTTCTACAACTCCAAAAAGAATCCCGTAACTATTAGCAGTCGCCTCTGATGTCCGCTCCCTCCAGCCACGGGCGACCAATAATCTACTTCCTGTCCCTGTGGTTTTTCCCTGTTCTGGACGTTTCGTAGAAACGGGGTCATCCAATAGGTGCCTTCCGCGTCCCGCTTCTGTTACGTCGCGCGGTGTTTTCAAGGTTCATCAAGGTCACAGCATGGAACAAGGCGTCCTTCCTTTGCATGGCGGATGACATTCCATTCTGTGGACACTCCGCTCTTTGTTTAGTCACCTGTCAGCCCGCAGGCGTTCGGGTTGTCCCCACTTTTTCGCCGTCTGAGTGATGCCGCGGCAAACATTCCTGCACTTTTCGGTTTCAGGATTTCTGTTCATTTCCTTCTCTGTCTTCTGACTTTAGTACATTATCTCTGCGGTGAGACTTTGTTCTGCTACTTTCCTTTAGGTTTTTTTTTTTTTTTTTAAGGTTTTATTTATTTATCTTTAGAGAGACCGGAAGGGAGGGAGGAAGAAAGAGAGAAACATCCGTGTGTGGTTGCCTCTCGCAGGCCCCCTACTGGGGACCTGGCTCACAACCCAGGCAGGTGCCCTGACTGGGAATCCAACCGGTGACCCTTTGGTTTGCAGGTCAGTGCTCAATCCACTGAGCCACACCAGCCAGGGCCCTTTAGGTTTTTTTTTAGTCAATGGGTTTCCTTCAGAGCTTTAACATTTAAAACAGCTTATTTAAAATCTTTGTCTACTAAGTCCAGTGTCTGTGCTTCCTCAGACACAGTTTTTTGTTGTATTTTTTTTAATCAACTTTTTTTTCTGGGTTGGACCATACTTTCTTGTTTCTCTCCATGCCTCATATGTTTTCCCTGAAGAGTGGACACATTTCATATTGTTGTGTCATAACTCTGCAAATCATATCCTTCCCTCCCACCAGGGTTTGTTGTTGCAGCTACTTGTTACGGTCATTCTTTGTTTGGTGATTTTTCTGAACAAATTTTGTGATTCCTATATTTCTTAACTCTGTGTGGCCACTGACATGTCTGTTCCATTAGCTTATGGTTTGCTAATGATTAGAGAGAAGTTTCCTTAAACACCTGGAAGCAAGTCAGCCTCCCAGTCTTTGCCAAGGGGCTCTGCATGCAGGCTGGGGAATGCCTCCAGTAACCAGCCAGAGGCTGAGTGTGGGAGGAGCCCCATCCAGCAGAAGCATCCCGTCTGCCGCGCCCGATGGTAAATAAGTCGCCCAGACACAGTCTTGCTGTTCTGGTGGGAAAGGGGGTGGCGGTTCCCTCTAGTGGAGAACGCCGCCAGCCCTTCTCCCAAATGGCTTTTATTGGGAATGGTATGTGTAGGGGTACACAGCATACAGGCGTACCTCATCAATCCATGCCAAACGGCTATAGTCACACAAACACAGGTATTATCTATAGATAGCAATGGAAGGAACACAGGGATTTGTTGTAGGTCAGGGTCTGTTGGCCATGCTGACGCCAGAGGGTCTTTAAGACGTTTGTCATGAGATGAGGAGATTACTCCTTATGCCTCGAATTTAAACATCCCGTCTGTATCACCAGGGCTATGCTAGGCAAAGCAGAGCAAGCCTCAAAGGATACAATGTATTTATCAGGCCTGATTCCCTCGGGGGAACCCTCCTGTTAGAGTCGGGTCATGTCTGCCCCTGCGTTTTCACCTGGTTTTCTAGGAAGGCTTACTAGCCCCTTTCAGGGCTTGCTCTCGTGGGGCTGCAGTTCCCGGAAACCACACAGCGTGGTCCCCAAGCAGCTGAGGACTCTGACCTAGCCTTCATTCTGTGCTTGTGCCGAGCCCCGAGGTCAGCCAGAAGCGAGAGCTTAGTGCCTTCTCAGGTTTTCCTTGCGCAGGCCCACGGCCGCGAGCACGCACGTGCTGGCCTCTGTGGTCCCCAGAATACTTCCGAAACTTACTTTCAAAGCTCTTTCGGCACCTCATCCCCCAGCCTTTGGTTCGGAGCTAAGCTTTCTGGTTAGCGTCTTGTTTGCCCAAACTGTTACATATCACTGCAGGAAGCAGAGAATAAAGTGCCCCCCTGGCAATGTTTGGACAAGCATCCCTGGGGAGCAGCTTTAGCGCTGGGAGACTGCCCAGGAAGGGGAACTAAAAATAGCCTTTTGATCTGGTCTTCCAGGGAACCACCTAACAGAGCAGAAGAAATAATGACATTTTCTTGTAAAAGCTCTCCTTTCTGTTTTGTCCGAGGCCACCACCGGGGAGTGAGGGGTGGGACAGAGCTCCGTCTCCCCACGGCCATTGTCATTGTCCTTGCACAAACAGTCCCTGGGTCGCTCTGAGCCCTTGGTAATTTGTAGAGTTCCTAAAACGTCGATTCTGACAGTGTTTGCTGCTTTCCCACCGCTTTTTATTGAGGGGGAGTGTTTTGCGGCTCTGTCCTTCCTGTCTGTTTGTTGACATCACTTCTTAACTGGTTTTTTTTTCCCCCTCTAATCATCCAGAAAAGTTTATGTTTCGCATGTTTAAGGTTATTGCAAAGTTTTCAGAAAACTACCACTAATTATCCTGGACCGTTCTTAGCTTCACAGAGCTTCATTTACCATGCTTTGCCGTGCGTAATGCACGCTTTTTGCCCAAATTTTTGAGGGGAAAAATAAGGATGTCCTTTATACATGGATAATACCTGAAATACCTTCTACCTGTTCTTGTGTTTGGTAATTATTCGTTGCGTAAAATTGCTTGTACCATAACATGTTCAAAAATAAATGCTAAAATTCCTTTATAATACAAAAACCAAGTATCTAAATGTAAACAAGTAAAAAATTGAATTAAAGCATCAAAATGAAAGATTTTTTTTTCCTGAAAGTTTGGGCCAAAAATGTGGGTATGCCTGATACACAGGAACGTATTATATGCGGCAAAATACAGGCTTTTTGGTATTTCTAAAACCCCTAGCGAGGGTATTACCTTAGACCAGCGCCCTCCTCTTGTGGATGCTGTAGGTCGGCAAGTGACTGAGGAAGGGGGTGAGCAGAGGGCTGTCCAGGCAGCCTCCGCCGAGTGACACTTGGGGACTCGAAGCTTCTGTCAGGTTCCCGAAGCCAGAATGTTCTGTTACTTCCAATGGTTACTTTTTTGAGGTGAAATTCACATAGCCTACAATTAACCACTTTAAAGCGAACAGTTGAGGGCCTTGAGTACCTTCACATCTGTGAGCAAATGTCACTTTGGTTTAGTTCCAAAACACTGTCATCTGTCATCGCCTAGGGAAGATGCCACACCTGTTAATAAGCACTTTCTTCCCATTACCCCGCCCCCGCCCTGGAAACCACCACTCAGCCTTCTGTCTCTGGGCACCTGCTCTGGATGTTTCAGAGGGTTGGAATCACACACGATGTGGCTCGCAATTTCTCTTTCATTTTTTGAAGGATAATTTTATAGGATATACAGTCTTTAGTTCACAGGTTTTTGTTTTTCTTTTTTTCTTTCAGCACTTAAAGAAACCTCATCATACTGCCTCTGGCCTTCATGGTTTTTGATAAGAAATCAACTGGTAATTTTTTTTGCAGATCACCGGTCTGCGATGAGACCCTTCTTTCTTGCTGCTTTCAAGAGTGTCTCCAGCCTGTAGACTGGGAGCGTGTCCCTTTTGCGGGAATCTCTTAGAAAAGCAGGGTCTGGGGCCCCATCCAGACAGGTGCAGTCAGAGTCTGCATTTGAACAAGGCCCCCCCGGGAGGCAGAGGCAGGCCTGGGTTTGAAAATGGCCCCACGGGGACTGTTGAGTTCCTCAGAGGTCTCAGTAGCCTGCCGCCTCCCTGCAGGCTCCTGCCCAGAATGGCATTAGGTTGTGGGGACACTTTGGCCTTCTGACCTTGCTGGAAGTGGGGAGCAGGGGTCCAACACAGTGTCCTTGGATGCTGAGGACCCCCAAGGCTGCACCCTTCTCCACCTGCTTGTTGCTGCCCTACTGCCGCCCCCCACACCCAAGGCTAGGCAGATGCTGTGTGTAGACAGGTCTCCTGTGCCTGGGTGACTCAGCTGCTCCTCTCGGGACCCCTGAGTGTTTGACACGTCCTCATCAGGCCTTTGGGGGCACCTCATCTGCTTCCCATGGTGGGCCAGGACCCCTTGGCTCCCTTCCAAGTCGCTCAGCTGACACACTGCAGCCGTGGGATTTTCTGGGTCCCACTCACACCCTCTGCCCCTGGGAAGTTGGGGTGGCCTGCAAAGTATTAGCTCTGACATGTTCAGTCCAGGTCGGTGTAGCCCATCGAGCCCCGTGGCCTCCCTGCCCTGGCCAGGGGCTGTCCACTTGGAAAGGGAAGAACGCTGAGCGTCGGGTGTCCAGATGGGCCAACTATTAAAAAAACAAAATTCAGTGGAGTTGGTGTTAAAGATCTGAGCCTTTATCTGGGGGCTCATGAATCAGGCAGAGTCCAGTCTAGCAGGTAGGGGGAGCCCCGAGGGGCTGCACCATGAAAGACCTTCATTGGCAGAAGAGGGTGGGCATAAGGGTGTTACACTGGGCATGAAAGCAGGTTGGTGAAGTTCAAGGTCACTTTCCTCAGGGGATGGCAGCGATCTGTCAGGCAGGTGGCCTCACTAGTGCTGAGCAGGTGACTCCTGATTGGCTGGTTTAAGATTCTATTTATGACAGAGAAGAAAGTGTAATTCGGTCTCCATTTGGTGACGGTGGGGCTTGCTTAGCATAAGTGACTCCATTTTGGTCCTGCTGTCTTTTCTAACAGACCGTTAGGACTGAACCCCTGGTTATTTCTTAGTGTGTGCGTTTCTGTTTCCACTCTTGGGTTGTTTTGTTCATTACAGGAGTGAACATTCTTGTAGATACATTTTCGATGCTCGCTTGGTTGTTTCCCCGGATACCTTCTTGTATGTACATTTTCGATACTTGTTCGGTTGTGTCCCCAGACGAACCCGTGAAAGTGAAACTAGATTGAAGTACACTATGCGCGTAAAGCACCTGCCCGAACTCAGGGATTGGTGTGCACACGAGTGTACAAATCTCATTGGTGTACAAATCTCATTGGTAATTTTTCTATCACTTACACACTGAAATAATATCTTTGATCTACTCTGTTGGGGAAAATATACTATAATTAGGTTCCTTTGGTTTTTTCTAAAGTGGCAACCAGGACATTGTAAGTTCCACGTGGAGGTAGACTGTGGTGTTGCTGGACAGCGCTGCCCAGGGGGAAGCAGACGGCTTTGCCAAGGGAGAGGAAGGGTACAGCGCCGTAGAAATGGGTGTTTGAAAGAGATGTCACTTTTTGGCTGCCTGATGTTCACACCACCCAGTCTTCCCAGTGTGCACCTGAAGAATGTCTGTTACACCCTGGCCAGGTGGCTCAGTTGGCTGGAGCATTGCCCCGTGTGGCAAAAGGTTGTGGGTTCAGCTCCTGGTCGGGACACCTACCTAGGTTGTGGGCTCGATCCCCAGTCAGGGTGCATTTCTCTCTCTCTTCCTCTTTCTAAAAGCAATGAAAAAAATGTCCTCAGATGAGGATAAAAAAAATAAAAAGAATGTCCATACCTGCCTGAAGTGTGCCCACCCCTCCCACCTCCGAAGAGGGTGCAGCCTTGGATCGCCCCAGCTGTGGGTGCCGGCTTGATTCTGAGCAGCCTCAGCCCTGTCTGCAGTGAGCGCTCTCTGCACCACTGTCCCTGCCATGTCCGAGATGGGCAGGCTGTCCCTCCTGGATGTCTTTCACAGCCACATCACGTGGCCCTCAGGTTGCTGCAGGCGGTGACCGGAGGCCACCCTGGGCCAGGCTGGGGGTTTTCTGGCCCTAAAAACCCCTGAGACGTGTCACAGACTTCAGTGTGTGGTTCTCTGAGCTCCCAGGGCTAACAACCATGGCCAGACTCCTGGCTTCCTGGTCTCCTAGCAACAGTTTCTCTCCTAGCCCTTATTATTATTTTTTTTTCAAGTTTTGTTGAAGTCTAATGCATACACAGAAAATGGCACTAGTTGTTAGGTGCTCAGCTGAGTGTGTTCTTCACAAAGGGAACATCTCTGCATAAGCAGCTCCCAGATCAAGAAGCAGCCCCTCACCTACTCCTCAGGAGCCCCCCTTGCTGTTACTAGCCACCCCAAGGTGGGCCCTTATTATGATTTTTAGCATTCTAGATAAATCTTGCTTGTGTCTGACATCCCTACAAATGGAAACATGGAGTGTGTGTTAATTAACGTCTAGCTGTTTATGCTCAGCAGTGTGAGTGCCATCCACGTCCCTTGCTGCGGGGTGGCTGTGTCATATTTATTGATCGGGCTGCTGGGGCTGGGCATCCAGGTGGTCCCCAGTTCAGGTCGGTGCCGCCAGCGGCATGCTCCCAGGTGGACTTCGGTGAGCACGCGCCCCTGTTCGGATGGTGTGCGCGTGGCAGCGGAACCGCTGGGCACAGGGTGTGCTTGATAGTTTTCCTGTGTCGTCTCGATGTCCCCTCCCTCCAGTGGTGTGCGAGGGTCCCGATTGCCCCTCCTCAGGACCTTGGTGGTCCTGGTGTGGCTTGTGCCCCAGGAAAAACGGGACATGCACCTGCCCCTGGCCCTCAGGGGGCATTTCCGCCCCGTTCTTGCTGTAGGCATCTCCACTTGGGCAAAGACTGAGGGGCAGCGTTTGTTCCGGAGGGGCTTCAGGCGTCGTGTTCCTTCTTGTGGCCCAAACTCCGATCTCATTCGTTACCTCTTTGTGCTCATTTATTTTTTTACTCCTCATCTGAGGGTGTGTTTATTGATTTTAGAGATAGAGGAGGAGAGAGAGACAGAAACGTGGATCAGTTTCCTCCTGCACGCGCCCGACCAGGGATTGAACCCACAGCCCAGGTATGTGCCCTCATGAGAATCGAACCCACAGCCTTTCAGAATATGGGACGATGCTTCAACCAATTGAGCCCCCCGGCCAATGCTAACTTTAGATCAGCATGAGCCTGTCTGGTCCCAGGCGTCTAAGATTGCTGTATTCTGATGTGCATTGGATTTCTCTCTCAGTGAAGGCTTCTTGTCTTCCTTTGTTCTGATGGTCCGGGTCCTGCCTGAAATGCTTCGGGGGGGTCACTGAAGGTAGCCTACAGAGTCCAACCAGCAGAATTTATCCTACCATGTGCCCTAACGCTGCAGCCTCCCTACACCCACGGGGGAGCCCCAGAATAAGGCAGGGGATAGGGCAGTTGGGGCTGTGCTTCCAGCAGGAGACCGATCCTCTGTGCCCTGCACCCTCCTGGGCCACCCGGGCTAGACAGGCAGGTGCAGAGCCCAGACAGAAGCCAGGCATTGCCCACTGTCCACCAGAGCACTGCGGCTAGGACGCTTGGCTCCCTCCACTCTGTCCTGTCACTCAGCTTGAGAGCAGACCTCCAGAGGGAGTCCCAGTGGTCCAGCCTGGGCCACAGGCCTGGGCTCGGCTGCTGTGGGGAGGCAGGGGAGCCATACACCAGCTCTGGGGGTGACCCCCAGGACACCCAGACTAAAGCCAGCCGGGGAGAGGTAAGCACAGGAAGGTCAACACTGTTACAAGTGGCAAATCTGGGGGAATGAAAAGTCAGGTATGCAAGGTGACGGAAGGAAGACGAGTGTATTACATAGAGTAGGTTTGCCTACAGCTCATGGCTTAACCTTCCTAATAGACTCCGTTAGTGAAATGTCACCATAAGTTTTTTTTATTTTTTTGGACTATGAGGGTGCATTTATTAAAGCTGGGGACAGTGAAGCAAGGAGGGGCTCAGCTTAGAGGAAGCAGCAGGCGAGCTGAGGCTGAGCTGCCTTTGTTCACTGGGAAGTCAGAGAACAGGGGGCTTTGGGAACAGGTTCAGGGGGTCAGCCTGGGACGAGCTGCCAGCTGCCCATGGCCTTAGAGTGCAGGAGACTCCTGCGTGTGAGGGATGAAGTGGGGGGAGGAGGGGGCAGGGAATGGGGGCTGCTCCCCAGAGGGAGGGGCTGGCTGGGCCTTTGTCCTGAGGCTTTTCGCACTCTCCTGCAGGCCTGAATCTTAGGGAAGGTTTCAGTGCAGTATTGATATGCATCGGCTCCCCAGGTGTGTCCATTTCAGGGTCCTGGTCTCCCCTAATGAGGGGTGGGATCCGGCAGACATTGCAGCTGGTCCTGGGCCTTTCCTCCCTGGAGATAACATCCAGGCCTCAGTTGTAGTTCAGCTCCAGGCTCAGGAGAGCAGCAAACACCGGTGGGCGATGGCCAGAGCCATCAGCTTTTAACAGCGACGTGGGTGAAGCAGGGGACCAAGAAAGGTCCAACCTGATGGGCACAGGTGCACGAGACAGGCACGAGAGGGGAAGATCAGCGTTACACCAAGGCAGCAGGCCTCAGGAAGGGTGGGGAAGGTTACTCCGTGGTAGCAAAAGGTGAATTCTGCAGCGGAGGTAAAGTTGCCCTGATCCTTCACCAAAAACACAGCCTCACATACTTTAGAGAAAAACTGTTGAAAATACAGGGAGAAATGGACAAAAGCACAGCTGGGGGCCTGAAAGGTGTTCCTTTCTGTCTCTGCCATGTAAGGTAAAACGAATAAAGATAAACGATTATGATGGTGAAGGACAGTTTAGCGGCTGTGTACCCACGTTCTGTTCCGCCAGCAGACAAATACCCATTTATTTCAAGTTATTGATGAACCATTTAAAAATTGACTATGTTCTCGGTCGCAAGGAACACATCAGCTTATTCCAAAATACAGACATTGTGCGTCTGTGCCTGCCCTGGCATAGAGCTAGAATTTAATAAAGGGACGAACAACCAGTTGTCTTTTTAAAGAGGCCAACGCACACATAGAAATGAGCAGATAAAAGCAGCCCTTGGATCAAAGGGGAAATCAGAACCGAGATTTCAGACTCAAAAGCGTAGTACGATACCGTTTATATAAAGCACACAAAACAGTATTGTTTTAGGAAGCTTTCCTGTGCAGTGTGAATGTAAAATACGTGGAAACAATAAACACCAAATATGGAATGAAATGGAAGAAAACAACAAATAGCAATAGTACTCATTAGCAAACTTATATGTAGTGTACAAAAGTGGGTTTACAGTTGTGAGTATGCCAAGCACTGTTTTTTCTTGTATTATTATTAATTATTGTATTATTTTCCATAAAAACGGGTGTAAACCTACTTCCGCCCCACCTGTGCATGTCCTCAGAGGGAAATTTATGGTTTCAGTACTCTTATTGTGAAACAAGAAAAATTGCAAAAAAATGAATCAAGTATGGCATGTGAATAAACTAGACAAAAAAAAACCCCAAAAACAGCAATAGTCCACATCCAAGCAAAAATAGGAATAAGGAGTAAAGCTGAAATTGGAGATGAAAAATTAGGGGGTGGCCCTGACCCGGGCGGCTCACTTGGTCAGAGCGTCGTCCTGAAAACCAAAGGGCCGCGGGTTGGATTCCCGGTCCGGGCATGATGCGCCTGGGAGGCAGGTGCGGTTGCTGGTCAGAGCGTGGTCGGGAGGCAGCCAATGGCTCTGTCTGTCTCGTATGGATGTTTGCCTCCCTCCCTCCCTCCCTTCCTTCCCCTCTCTCTAAAATTAATAGGCATGTCCTCGGGTGAGGATAAAAGGAAGAAAAAAAAATACGGGAACACGATTAGGAAACAGAAAAATAACCAAATTGATGAATAAACCTAACATCATGTTCTTAGAAAGGACCAGTAAAATAAAGCATCATGTCATAAGAAGAATCTTACCAAAAAGGCAGAGAAACAAATAAAATATATTGAATATGGAGTATGTGATTCAGAGAAAAGCATTTAGATGTAAGAAGTGTTTGATAGATCTTAATATATTTGAAATCTTAGGAAATTGATGTTTTGTTTTTTTTTTATGAAAAGGTACCATCATACTTTCTTAAGAATAAGCAAAACACTAAATGGACTTGTATCCAAGGGAGACACAGAAAAAACAGCTTTCAAGGAAATTTTTATAAAGCAAACTATTAAAAGAAAATGAAAGGAGATGGTCCCAGCTAGCTATTAATTGTGTTCCAGTACTTCAGTAAATTTAAATATAAACGGAAAGCTCAGAACAAAAACATTTGCTTATGATAGGAAATGTATTAGAGTGTTTAAAATGTTGAATTTGACAATATGAAAAAATGGTTATGTGAGCAGAAAATCAGTAAAACTATAGTGAATGGACAGTTAACAAAAGAACAGCCCTGGCCAGTGTGGCTCAGCAGGTTGGGCATCGTCCTGCAAAGTGCAAGGTCACCGGTTCGATTCCTGGTCCGGGCACATGCCAGGGTTGCGGGTTTGGTTCCATTTGGGGGGGGGTGTCAAGGCAACCGTCACACTGATGTTTCTCTCCCTTGCTTTCTCCCTCCCTTCCTCTGTCTCAAAAGCAAAGAAACAAACAGTAAATGGAGAGAAATGGCTAATCAGCATGAAATAATGGTTTGCGTCCCAAACGAAACATCCCAGGTAATCGAGTCAGTGAAGTTGATGACAAGATGACACTCTGCTTTCCAGACACCCTGCACTTTGCATTCATAAGCTTCTTTCACCCCTGACAGCCCTCAGCATGGGATTTGGGGCATGTCGTGTTCATTTCCCAAGCCTTAGCTTGGAAATAGGCCCCGTAACTTCTGATTCTTTGGATTGTTGTGAAGGTTAACGGGTAATTTATGCAAAACTCTTCGTACAATTCTTGAACCGTGGAGAACAGTCAATGCATAGTGGCTGCTTCTGTTATTGTTATTATTGACATATTTTCTTCCTCCCAAATCAGAAAGGTTAAAAAAAATGGTAAAACCCGTTGCTGGTGAAGATACAGAGAAACAGCAGCTCACAACACCTTCTCAGAGTAAGGAAGGGTCTGCCGTGAGTTGTAATGGATGTGAACACAAACTTTTTTTTGGGGGGGAGGGAGTGAACTGATGGGAACTTACCTTTTCAGTGGTTTCTGAATCTGGAGGCATATAATACACGCAGTGCTTTATCAAAATACCCATTATATAAATAACCAGTTCCGTCTTAAAACCCCGTTATTTCTAGGATAAACAGAATGACAGACTTTAGTTACACAAATTATAGACCTAACGTCTTATCCTGAACATTGTGATTTGCTGTCTAAAATGGGTGTGTTGGAAATAAATCCCTAGAGTTCAGGCTCCTGCTTCCGGACATTTTGTAAGTTTCATTTCTTTTCATTTGCTGATCTGTCCTATTTCCCCAGATATGATTATCCCGTCTGTGAGTATTTCTTGGTAGGCTGTTGTCTCCCAGATAGATACCGATGTGGACAGGGTACAGATGCCCACACTCGGGCAGGGGCGTTCCTGTGAAGTGAAATAGGATGCCCGTTAACTTACGTCGGCCTGCCTTTCCCCAGATGTGGTGTTCCCGGGGAGGCTGAACGCCCCCCCCGCAGATGTGGTGTTCCCGGGGAGGCTGAACAGCTGGTGCAGGCGTCGGGGAACTAGTGTGAGAGTGTCCGCAGCAATAACTGGTCTCTCAGGACTCCCATTCTGTTCTGGGACGGCCTACTGTCCCTTCTGGGGCCCGGCATGGGCCCTCCTTTCAAGGATGCTCTGTTCTTTGCTCCCTGTTAGGACATCCAGGGCTGCCTTTCGCCCTGGCGGGGGTCAGTGACCAGCTCTTGGCCCATGCTGAGCGCCTTGCCTCCCATGCTTCCTCTCTCGGCCTGTTTTGTTTTGCTGGCTGCCTCTGAGGGGGTCAGCTGCAGACCACCTCAGGGTGCACTGCTGTGCGCAGAGCTGGGGGTGGACAGTCCTTCCGCGTCCCTGCTGCGGGTGTCTGGCTGGTACGGGAGGTGGCCAGGAAGGCTGAGCAGAGTGCAGTATGGTGCCAAACAGCTCAGTCCTGTGGGCTTTCCTGCTCAGCTTGGGTCGTAAGGATCATCTGAAGACCTCACAGGGGCCAGGTGCCTACTGTGAGCCTGGCGCTGGCCCCAGAGCCTTGTCAGTCCCCGGCCCAGGGCTCGGAAGCAGCAGTCTGCGCTGGCCTCGTGGGTGCGGGTGGGGACTGGGGCACAGGCAGAGCAACGCCCGGCCTATCAACCCCGCCCCACACTGCCTGTCTATTGTTTCTTTTTTAATTTAATTTATTTTTTTATCAAGGTGTGAGTGACTGTGCTCTTGCGTCAGTTTCAGGTGTACGACGTCAGGATTGGACCCTTGTAAATGCTGCGAAGTGGTCACCTCACTAAATCTGGTTAACGTCTGTCACCACCCACCGTGACGAAATTTTTTTTTTTAACTTTCTTTGTTGTTTGAGTACAGCTTTAAAAAATTTTTTTTTCTTGACGTGAGAACTTTTAAGATCTCCTCTGCAGGAACTTTGAAATGTCAGTGTGGTATTAACCGGCATTAGCGCGCTGTACGTTCCACCCTTGCCTGGGCTTGTTTTTTGTGTGACTGGGGTTTGTACATTTTGACCCCCTTCTCCCACCTCCACACCCCCCCCCCCCCCCCCCCCCCCCCCCCCCCCCCCCCCCCCCCGGCAACTGCTGATCTGTCCTTTCAGTCCATGATCTTGGATGTTGTTTGTTTTATTTTAAATTCCACGTATGAGTGAGATACATATGTATTTGTCTTTCTTGCTCTGATTTCTTTCACTCGGCATGATGCCCTCTCGGTCCATCGGTGCTGCCCCAAATGGCAAGGTGTCATGATTTGTTAAGGCTGAGTCATAATCCGTTGTACGTCCGGGCCACAACTTCTTTATCCAGTTGTCTCCTGATGGACAGCTAGGATGTTTCCATGTCTTGGCTGTTGTAAATAATGCTGCAGGGATGGCCTGGCTGCTGTGGCTCAGTGGATTGAGCACTGGCCTGCGAACCAAAGGGTTGCAGGTTTGATTCCCAGTCAGGACATGTGCCTGGGTTGTGGGCCAGGCCCCTGGTGAGGGGTGCATGAGAGGCAACTCACACATTGATGTTTCTCTCCCTCTCGTTCTTCTTCCCGTCCACCCTCTCTAAAAATAAATAAATACAACCTTTAAAAGGAAAAAAGATCACACCTAACACTGGCTGCTGACGAGGCATGGTGATCGTCAATGACTGTATGAGCTACAACGATTACTAACGTGACTTGGTCCCCAGCGATGGACGTTAATTAGCAATGAAGCAATGGACTGATCTAGGACAAGGGCTGAAGGCAGCCATAGGTCAGCATCTCCGGGTTCGCGTCATCTTGGAGGAATTGTCTCATCTCAGACATTTTGAAGGCAAAGTGCTCTCTTGTGTCTCTTTGACCAAGCTGGGCATCCTATGGGACCCTGTGCAGGACAGTCACCTGCGTCAGTCACCTTGTCTGCCATTGCTCATCAGCTGATAGTGGCTTCCAGCTGTTTCTGGAAGGATTGAGAAGGGTGTTGAGGTGTTGCTGGGTTTCGACACCATCATTGGGCGATGTCAGGGAGGCACTGGGCGGCCCCAGTGACAGGTGGTTACTGCCCTGGATTGGCCTGAAGCAGGGGAGCGTGTGGGAGAGGCAGCGACCTGAGATGGGGTTCGCAGAGGAGCTGGAGGAAATGCAGTCTGAGATGAAACCCAAGGACCCCTGTTCACCTGTTCACAGGCCAACTGGAGCCCGGGAGCAGGCACGGGGCCCAGGGCTGGGGCCACTCAGCCTACTGGCTTTGCCTGACCCCACACCGAAAACGCAGTCACCTTGGTCCTCGCCTTGGTCCCCACCATCCCCCCTCATTCAGCTTTGCCCTCCTCTGCCAGAGTTCACGGGCATGCTGTGATTTTCTGTGGTATGTTAGTTAAGGTTTATTGAGTTCTGCATCAGTTTTTGGTTCTTGTCTTAGGCTCGTCTTAGTGATTTAAAAAAAAATCCATTCTGTGGCTTTTAAAGCTGTGCTAAGTATACATAAAATGGACTTCCTGCTGCTCGCGTGTAGCACATCAGTGGTGTTAGCTCCTAACTTCTGACACCCGTGGGCACTGATCGCTTCCTGGTGGTAGAGAACTCAGCCAGAGAGAGACGTTCTGGGGGCGGACGGTTTCCGGAGACTTCCCGCGCAGCTGGGGTCTCACAGGGGCCTTGCTGGGCTCCTCCCACGAGGTGTCTGTTGAAGGCAGCCTTTGGGGCTGGGAGACCTTTTAAAATTTTTTTGAATTTTAATTTATTTTTTAAAGTCATATCCAAGGATATATGTATTGATTTTTTTTTTGAGAGAGAGAGAAACATCCATTGGTTGCCTCCTGTGCCCTGATCTGGGCTGAACCCACCCCCTTTTCCGGGTAGGGAACAGTACTCCAACCAACGGAGCCAACGACCAGGGCTCTTTTTTTTATTTTCCAAAAATTTTAATGGTAAAGTGCACACAGAGCAAAACCGGCCGTCCTCACCACGGTCAAGTGCACAGCCCAGGGACCTCTGGGCCTTCGCACCGCTGTGCGGCCACCCCCACCGTCCGCCTGCAGCGCATCGTGCGGGACTGACACTCCGCGCCGCTAAGCGCTAACTCCCGGTCCTCCCCTCCCCCAGCCCCTGGCGACCACCGTCCTCTGTCCCGTTCTCTGCGACCCTGGCGACTCTCTGAGCCTCAGATAAGTGGGATCAGACAGAGCTGTCCTTTGCGACTGGCTTGTCTCACTTAGCACAGCCTCCCAGTTCATTCGGCTGTAACAGGAGCCAGAGTTCCAGAAGGGACTTCTGGGGTGGGAGGGGGCAGGGCGGCCACCAGAGACCTGGCCCTCACTCTAGAGCGCCAGACTGATCTTGAGCCTTGAGCCTCAGGGGAAGAAACATCTCCCAGCCTTCAGCCTCACACGGTCGCTCAAACGGCCTTTTATGCGGGTCCTTGGAGAGACACTACGGTGTGCTAGAGGAACTTTTTAAAAAAAATTATATTTACACATCTTTGCTGTAGCCCCGAAAACTAGGGTTCTGTAAGAAAATCTTTATCCTTCCACACGTCCAAAACCAGATTTGATCATCATCATATAATGGTAAAGAAAATGTATTTATTGGGTAATGATCAGGACTAAATTTTAAAATAACATTCAGAAGTTTAATAAAAATGCTCCCAAATAGTAATGGAGGAAGAACTTTAGATGTGGCTGAAGTGGTGCTAATTAGGTTAATGAAGTGTGTAGACGCCCACCTGCATCGTTTATCTGTCTTCCCTTCGATTAATCACTCACTTTGGGCCCGATGGGTGGTCCGCCACGGCAGGTTAGACCCCACCTCAAGGACCAGCTGGTAACACGGATATTCACCAGATTGGAACTTCTCAGTTATGTCCAGTGTACATTTATACATGTAGGGGTATTTATGTCTTTGCCATTTAGTGTCTACCAGTCAGTATTGGGGGAGGGAGTTGCCCCCTGTGTTAGAAGCACTGTTCTAGGTCCTTTGGGGAAATAAAAGTGATGTAGTGAGTGATCTTCGCTTTTGAGCAGTTTGAGATCTGTCTGGCACGTGCCATCTGTACTCATGAGAAGGAGCAATGAGCAGTCTGTGGTGACCTGGGGTCTCTAGGTGGTGGTTCTATCAACACAGGGACAGGTGAATGATTTGGAGGCAGGAGCAATCAGAGGAGGCTTCAAGGAGGAGGCAAGCTGGAGCCAGGCATGGTACACAGATGGGGTTCATTCAGCAGGGAGTGGGGAAGGACAGAGGTGTGTGGGTGTCCCAAGTTAGGTGGGAGGGAGAGCAGGAACAAGCAGTGTGTATTTAAAAGCTAATGAGCCCGGCCCTGGCTGGTGTGGCTCAGTGGATTGAGTGCCTGCTTGCCAATGGAAAGGCAGCTGGTTCGATTCCCAGTCTGGGCACATGCCTGGGTTACAGACCAGGTCCCCAGTTGGAGGTGTGCAAGATGCAACCACACATTGATGTTTCTCTCCCTCTCTTCCTCCCTCCCCCCTCTCTAAAAATAAATAAATAAAATCTTAAAAAAAAAAAAAAAGTTAATGACTCCACCTGCAGAATGAGCAGTCTGGAAAGGGTCCAGGCTGGGCAGCTATTTCTGGGTGTTCAGCTTGAAATCTTAAGGGTGACGTGTGTGGTCCTGTAAGGAATGACATGATGAACACAGGACAATGGGGTCATCACTCCGTGTGGTCCCTGCATTTAATTTCTCTGCCACAGCCTCAGGAAGGGCCTGCACCTGGGGCAGGAATGCTCACAGGGTCCTTTCCGTAGCATTTTAGCTGCCTCTGAGCAAATGGGATTATACAGCACCCCCCCTCCTTGTCCTTGGGGGAGTGTTCTGAGACTCCCGCAGATGCCGGATGCCACAAATAGCGCCAATCCCATCCAAACCTACCCCGGATAAAGTTCAATGTGTGACCAAGGCACAGGAAGAGTTTGACACCAATACGGGGTAGTCAAGCAGAGCGCAGCTAACCATGCACTGTGATAGGGGCCGTGTGACTGTGACCTCCCCCAAAATGTCTTACTGTCGTGTGTTGCTCTTGTGTTGGGATGGTGAGAGCTGATGAAGCACCTGTGTGACGAGGCGAAGGGAGGTGAATGACGCAGGCACTGTGCGTGCCTTGGGCCCCTTTGGGGTGGGCACTGCGCTGCCGCAGCCGTGGGTCTGGGAGCAGGGAGGGCTGTGGGCAGGGGCACACGCAGCGCAGCTGGGTGATTGATGTCCCGGGCAGGGTGGCGTGCGACTTCATCGCGCCGCTCAGGGCAGCGTGCAGTTCAGAGCTCAGGAATTGTTAATTTCCGGAAGTTTCCATGTGATGTTTCCCGGCCTTGGTTGACCGTGGGTAACTGGGACCATGGAAAGCGGCACTTGGGTGGAGGGGAGCCTATTGAACGCACTTTACTCTGGACATTTGGTCTCCGAGGCGACGGTGCTGTCCTGCCGTCACCCATCCCTGCTGCGGGGGACACACACGGACCACGAGTCCGGCAGTGACCATCTTGGCAGCTGATTGGCCGTGAACTCTGGCCGGGACACTGCCTGGTGCATCTCCAAAGAATGGCTTCATTACCCATCCATGGGTGAGAGGCTGAAGAGGCATCTCAGTTCCCCCCTTCCCTTCACCCCCACCCTGGGCTCTGCCTGCCAGACGCACCCAGGTCAGCCTCTCTTATCCTATCCTGCCCTGCACCTGGGGGCCTCGGTGTCTTTTTCGCAGGCCTCTCCGCTGACCTTCTATGTCCAGCAGCCCGAGCGATTGCTGCAGACACATAAATCAGCCCGCATCTTTCTCTTGTGTAAGCTCGCTCAGTGCTCCCTCCCTCCCGACTGTTTTTATTTCAGACCTGGCACTGGCTCTCCTGGCCCTTTGCCCTGATCTTCCAACCAGATTATTCCTGCCTCTGGCAGTCTTTGCCTCCCACCTACAGCTCCTGAGCCTCACAGAGCCAGCCCCTGGCCTCCCCCCAATCCTCCCTCCTTTCTCAGGGCTCCCCTTCTGGCACTCCCAGCATAAAGGAGCCCTCAGCCACCAACCCCTGGTTCCATTTGTCATGCTTGGCCTGCTTTGTCTGTCTCCTCCTGGTTGTTTAGTACCGGTGTCTCTGGAGTGCTGACAGCCACTTCGCATCTGTCTGGGTTACAGCGGACTCTCCGGTACATAGAACAGCGCCTGGCACCGAGCTGATGCTTGGTAAATCGTTGTTGGGAAAATGAATGAACCCAGCCATTCATCAGAATCGGGCAGAGCCAGGCCCGGCCTGAGATGGCTTCGTGATGCCAGATCCTACGCCACACACAGGGAACAGCTACGCATCTGAGAACCGACTCTGGAAACTGTCAGGCGGCCCACTGAAGTCTCTGAGAGGGTTACGGTTAGGGTTAGGCACTTCATTTCTGTTTGAAACTGATAACGTTTTTCTTTCAAATGTAAAATCATTGAAGTGTGATTGTCATCCGAAGAACTCATGATTTGTATGAAATAACTTTTTTTAGGGTTTGATTGTAGATGATATCTATAGTGGACAATCAGTTCAGGAATCAAGGAATTAAAGGGTAAATATGTGCCCTGGCTGGGGGGTTCAGTGGGTGGGAGCAGCATCCAGTACACCAAAAGGTTGCGGGTTCGATCACCAGTCCGGGTGCGTGTGGGAAGCACTCACAGAACTAACTTCACCCAGATCTAGGATTTGGGTTTTGTTTTTTGTTGTTGTTGTTTAGGATTTTATTCATTTACCTTTAGAGAGAAGGGAAGGGAGGGAGAAAGGGAAAGAGAGAAATGTTCATGTGAGAGAGAAATGTTAATTAGTTGCCCCTGACAGGTGCCCCCAGCTGGGGACTGAGCCCACAACCTGGGCGTGTGCCCTGATCAGGAATCGAACCTGTGACCTTTCACTTTGCGGGATGACGCCCAACCCACTGAGCCACACCGGTCAGGGCCCCAGATTTAGTTTCGCACAATGACTCAACTTCCCCAGTTCTTCCTGTAGAGCCAGCTTTCCGAGCTCCCCTTCCCACACTGAGGTCCCTCAGGTCGGGGGGTGGGTGGGGAGCCCTCCTGCTCTGTGTTCTCTGCACTGCTCCGGCCCAGCGTGCACATCCACAGGCCTGTCCCCAGTTTTCACCTGGTGGCTTCTGGGTGTCTTGTCCTTCTGGACACAGCACTGGGCTTAAGGGGGCCAAGGGATCTCAAGTGGACGGTTTCCACTGAGCTCTGGACAGCCCCCCACATGTCCCCCCTGTCCCCCGTGATCTGCTTGCTCTTCATGGCATTCCATGAATTTCGGTGCCAAAATGCAGAACATTTGTAACACTGACGAATTCATCTGTTCGCTTTAAAAGTTAGTGTTCCAGCCGTTTGAGATGATCTCATCTCAGTTTGGTGCCTGGTTTTTGAGGGCCCCAGCTGGTGGCGTAGTCCCTCCTGGTCTTAAGCAAGTATCCGCTCTTGATCCCGGGCAGGGAGTTGTGCCCGAGGGGCTGTCTCTCCCAGGCTGCGCAGTGGGTGCTTCCCCCCACCCCATGTGTTAACATGTGGCCGAAATAAAGGCCCTTATCTGCTTAGCATCCTCTAGGACGCCAATCCCGTAACCTTATTAAAGAGAAAGCGAGATGAGTCGGCCTGGCACTTCCTTCCAGAGCCTTCTGCTCAGATAATCCCCTCGGATCTGGCCCTGGCCTGTGATTGACATCGGGCTTATTGATGCGCGGCTTCCCCCATTGGCATTTCTTTTCATCCCCACGGCTTCCCGTTATGTTTTAGAATTAATATTAAAAAACTCATCTAGTGTACAGCAGGGTTGAAGTCACAGAGTGTGGAGGGGCTGCTAATGAAAACAGCTGTCCCAGCTCTGCCCCGTGCACGGGCACCCTGACCCCAGGGACACCCACGCCCGAGGCGGCTAGGCTTATTTGCTTTATTCCTTTTCTTTGTGGAAAAAGTAAAAAAAGAGATCTTATTTTTTGTATTGTAGTAAAATATCCATAACAAAATTTACCATCTTAACATTTTTTTTCCCCAAGAAAAAAAGGGAGGTTCTATTTTGGACATGTTGATAAAACAGTTTATTGTCATTTCAGATCCTGTTTTTATACCCTGTTCCTCCCCACCCAACAATTTGTTTAACTTATTTTATTATCCTTTTGATTTTTTTTTTTAAGATTTTATTTATTTATTTTTAGAGGGAGAGAAACATCAATGTGTGGTTGCCTCTCACGTGCCCCCTACTGGGGACCTGGCCCATAACCCAGGCTTGTGCCCTGACTGGGAACTGAACCGGCGACCCTGTGGTTCACAGGCCGGCGCTCAATCTACTGAGCCACACCAGCCAGGGCTCCCCTGTATTTTTAAGCATACAGTTTGGTGGCATTAAGTACCTTCACACTGTGGCACAGCCATCATCACCATCTGTCACCAGGACATTCTCACCTTGCAGAGCTGAGACGCTGTCCTCATTGAACACTAACGCCTCCACCCCTCCTACCCCAGCCCCTGGACCAGCACTCAGCTTTCAGTCTCTCTAAATCTGATGACTCTGAAAACCTCACTTAACGTCTGTCCCCCGCCTACTGCCTTATTTCACTCAGCGGAAGCCCTCACTTCCGTCCGTGCTGTAGCACGTGTCAGAATTCCCGTCCTTTTACAGGGCTGAATGATACGTCATTGTATGTGTAGGTCACATTTTGTTCACCCGTTTGTCTGTCGATGGACACCTGGGTGGTTTCTACCTTTCCACTGGTGTGAGTGATGCCGCTGTGCACATGGGTGTGCAAATACCTATTTGAGATTCCACTTTCAGTTCTTCTGGGTGTACACTCAGAAGTCACGTGTAGTTGTTAGTTCTTTTTTATAACTGGGCCCATCGTGTTCTCAGACTCATCTTCCACTGGGTGTCGGGAAAAATCGGAACTTGCCAGTGGGTGATAATCTTGGTATTTTGGTCACTTCTGTATATTATCTATCTATCTATCAGTTTTATTGAGCTATGATTTACAAACTACACTATTCACTCATCGTAAGTGTAAAACTTGATGGTTTTTAGTAAATTATGTGGTTGCATGGCCAACTCTACCACCCAATTTTCAAACACTCCCACCCCCCTAAAAATGATTCAAATGGTCAATTTTATGGCATATAGATTGTACCACAATAAAAAAAAAACAAATGAATCATGAACCCCCCTTTGGGGTAAAATACTGGGATATTGGGACCGTTGAAAAAAATGTTTGAGAACCAACTCCTGTTCTGAGGTATCAGTGTTGGTATGAGCCCTGGTTGAGAACACAGCCGCGCCTGTGGTATTGGGGTGGCAGACTTGAGGGGCAGCAGGCTTGAATAAACTCGGCGCTTACAGAACGGAGAGAAAGGCTAGTCAGCAGCATGCTCTGTGACGACGCATTCATCACCACGAGCGTACAGCACAAGGCACGACATTTACACAACAGGATAGTGTCAGGCGTGCCCCACGTCCCTGAAAATAGGGAGAAATAGATTCCTTGTGACCAGTGGGCGTGGTCAGGGTCGTTACTGCCTTGGGGAGAATCTTGTTTGCACAGAAATGCTCCACAGCGAGGCACGTAGGAAAGTCTTCCATGAAATGAAAACGAGAACGTGACCAGGAAATAAGCAGACAGCTGGCGACCTTTTTTTTCCTTGTCAATTTAGAACTTACCAGAGACCGGCCTCTCCGTTTCATTCACGACATGAACTGGAAAACGGGGGACGCCGGCATGGAGGCTGTTTCCTGTCGTGGTGGTCAGCCCGCGTCTTCAGTTCCCCAGCTAGCGTCTCTCCAGCTAGCGTCGTCAGCTCAGCACAGTCCCAGGCATCCGTGCGCAGTTGCTTAGTTTCTCACGCCATGTGGAGGCCTCGACACTGGCTGGTCACGATCATTTCAGACCTGAAGGGGACACACGGGTGGTTTCAGCCTTTGGGAATTAAACGTTCAGCCTGAAAGAGTGGCCTGGAGGTGTTTCCACTGGCAATGAGGCAGCCAATCACTTGAACACTTTGAATGACGTAGGGTCACGTGAACGTAGCCCCAGGTGGTGGCGGTTGTGCTAACAAAGGGGCCTGCTTCTCTAGTCAAGTAATGGATTATGAATTGTGTTGATGAGAGAGACTCCCAACAAGGGTTGGTTGGAAGGAAAGGCTCCGTGGGACCCTGGCTTCCCTCCCCGCCCTGGTCTCACCACCTTGCCAAGTCAGCCTTTCTGAGTGCCAGCCTCTTAGGGGTTAGCTCCTTGATCATTGTAGGGATCTGCACAAAACCTAATGTATGTCTTGTACTTGGGATCAAAACACCGTACCTATGAACACTGGAGGAAAGGGGCCGTCTCCCAGATGCAGTGAAAAGCACCTTACCTTAGCCTGGTGGGGCTGGCCTAGCTCCCTGCGGCCCTGAGAGCAGAAGTCTGGCCTCAGTGAAGGTGACGGAAGAAATTCTGTGTCCTCCCCCCTGCCCCGCCAAGGAAGAATTTGATAGGTTTCCTGGGCGGTAGTTCCTGTCCCTCCCACCCCATCTTCTGAATTTGTTTTGAGACTATATTCTCTAACTACGGCTAGGTTGACCAGAAGGACCGGGGCTAGTACTCTAGCTGGGGAAGGGTGGAGGGGTAGGTGGGGGTAGGCTGAGCCCGCAGCTCTGCGTGGGGGAGATGGTAGTTTCTTGGGAGCCCTGTTGATTGGGTGCCTCAGAGAAAGACGCAGCAGGCCCTCCAGCTCTGCTTGTGGGTAGGTGTGACAGGAAGTGTGACGGGAAGCACCAGACCGCTTGGCAATTCTACACTCCATCTATGAGTGGCCTCTGGGTCTGGGTCCGTCCCCTTCACCTGAGAAAGAGCAAACTGAGAAAATGTCCAGTGGGGTCAGGGACAAACTATACTCTTCATGGAACCAAGGGGGTGTTTCCCGCGGATCTGACGCACTCATTCCCCCAAAAGTGAGCAAGAGCGTGATCTATAAAAACATGGTGTCACATTGTCACATAGTATGTCACCCTCAGTGGAAAACTTGTCCTTTTTATATGAAAACACATTTCTACCTAGGATTGTTTAAACACTGAGGGACTGGCAGAAGTTGGGCAGACCCGGGTCCAGGGGGGCGTGCCCGTGACTTTGGCTTAACTCAAGTGCATCCCTTGGGGATGCCTGCAAGGCGGGGCAGGGAGCTTGCGGGGGGCTCCACGTCGCTCTCCCCCTGCGTCACGCTTGCCTCTGCTCTCTCGGTGGAAGCAAGTCACACAGGAGCCCAGCTTCAGGGCGGGGAGAAGATTCCAGCTTTTTGTGGGAGGAATGGCCAAGTATTAGACTATTCTATACACTCTTCCATAGTCGCTCTGCTAAGTACTTTGCGTGTGTCATGTGTTACTTAATCTCGTGCTGTGTAACCAGTCAATTTGTACACTTAGCAGCTTAAAACCACCGTTTATTCCCTCTCAGTCTCCGGGGGTCAGGAGTCTCGGTCCTCTGGTCAGGGTCAGGGTGAAGGTGTCGGCCGAAGGTCTCGTGGCACTGAGAGGAGGTTTGGGCCCAAGCTCGCACTGCGGCTGTGGGCAGAGTCCTGGTGCCCCCTGGCTGGACCAGGAGGCTGCGTCCTTGGGTGCCAGGTCCAAGGCTGCCTGCCATACAGCAGCTTCATGCAGACAGCAGTCTCCCCTCATCCGCGGTTTTGCTTCGTGCGGTTCCAGTGACCCACGGTTTCTGTTACCCGCAGACAGCTCTGGTCTGAAAACATTAAATGGAAAATTCCAGAAATAACTCATAAGTTATGAATTGTATGCCATTCTGAGTAGCATGATGCAATCTCTCGCTGTCCTGCCGCGTCCTGCTCGGGGCATGAGTCATCCCTTGTCCAGGGTCTGCACGCTGTCTGCACTTCCCGCCTGTTAGTCACTTAGCGGGCAGCTAGGTTATCAGATCCGCTGTCAGAGAGAGAGGGAGAGAGTGTGGGCAAGGGCACATTCCCATAACTTCTCTTACAGTGTATTGCTATAATTACACTTTATTATTTTGTTGATCTCTTACTGTTCCTAAGTTATAAGTGAAACTTGATCGTAGGTGTGTGTGTGGGGGGGAAAAACATAGTATACATAGGGTTTAGAACTACTACCCAAGGTCTCAAGCATCCATGGGGGTCTTAGAGTGTCTCCCCCATGGATTGGGGACGGGGTGGGGGCAACTGTAAATGCACTCTTGTTAGCTTCCATTTTCATTCAAGGAAATGAAGCCAAGAGACAGTCCCCCAGATAGGAAGCAGGGGTGCCGGGGTTGGGTCACTGAAGGACCGCCACACCCTGCTTGCCGTGGGAGGCGCAATAAGGGAAAGACGGATACAGCTGACCGCACATCCATTAGCATCCTGCATGTGTCTAACACCGGGCCCAGAACCGGCGAGTCGGGACGCGCACTGCCCCTGCCCGTCCGTCCCCGGCACGCTAAAAGCAGTCATAAATCAATAGAGAAGCACGAGCATCCGATGGCACCGTCTGCAGCAGACTCCAGTGGACTCACTAGGGCAGTCACTGAAGCAGCAGGAAAGGCAGGTAACCAGGCAGGTGCTGGACCTCACAGGCAGTCAGAGAAAGAATCAGCCAATTAAAACAATTCTTGTGTGTGTGTGGGGGGGGGGGTTTCACCAAACTGGTAAAGAGTCTCTTAAATATATATTTTTTAAATTTTATTTTTGATTTTAAAGAGAGGGGAAGGGAGGGGGAAAAGAGAAGGAGAGAAACAAACATCGACCAGTTGCCTCCCATATGCGCCGCGGCCTGGGACTGAACCCGTAACCCAGGCATGTGCCCTGACCAGGAATCGAACTGGCGACCTTCGCGTTTGTGCGACCAACCCCAGCCCCCTGAGCTGCACCGGCCAGGGATTGTTAAAGAGTCTTTTCAGTATCTACCAGGTGAGGACATGAGTTTCTGCCGTCAGGAAAACACCCTGAGCCAAGGTCTTGAGGGGGAGCTGCCTTCCTTGGAAATCCGCGGGCACTGATGAAGGGCTGATGAACCCCAGAGATGCTGGCTCCAATAAGTGATCGCAACTGGCGAGTGCCAGAGTGACCCTGAGGAGTGACCATCAAGAGCGGGTGGAAGGGGTGATTGTATTCATTGTCCAAACTCTGGTTCAGTTCCAGAACTGTGAGTCACGACGGACAGCGGAGCGGGAATATAATTCAAACTCTCCAGTCACTCGGAAAACAGGCCACTTCCCGCAGAAGGCTGTGTTTTTAGGATTATCCTTTGGCATGTCTTCATTTGCCTTTGTATTCCCAACGGGGGACGAATCTCTTACAATCCAAATAATCAGCTTATTTTGGAATGTGAGCATTTACTTAATTAACTTCGATGTTTTATAGTTAGTTGCAAATGCATCACATTGATGGTGTTTTCCCCTTTAAATATAAGCCTTTGGGCTCACGTCCTTCGAAAAGAAAGCTTTACAACGTCATGTCAATGAGGTCCTATAGTGTGCAGCCTTGTGGGACTCGGTTTTTTTGCTGAACGTGATGCCTCGGAGATCCATCCAGATTGTTGCTGTGCAGGACGGTTTCTTTCTTGTATTTACTGAGTAGAAGTCCACTGCGTGAATGGACCAGTTGGCCCACTCGTCCGCTGAAGGGCGTCGGGGTTATTTCCGGTCTCTCTCGGGCAACCACAAATGGCATTGCTGTCAGCAATTTGTGTACAGGTTTGTCTGTGAACACGTTTTCCGTTCTCCAGGGCAGCGGTTCTCAGCTTCTTGCACCTCATGGCACACATGAGCTAATCACTAAAATTCTGCGGCACACCAAAAAGTGTATTCTGTTTTTTGCCACTCTGACAAAAAAAAAAAAAATAGGGGTCATTCTGATTCATTCACACCAGATGGCTGTTGTTGTGCTGGCTGTTGCCATTTTTAACCTTGACCATCTAACAGAAAAAGAGTTCACTGCCCCAGACTACAGAGTCGGGTACTGCATGTCTTAAAAGTTCTTGCAGCATAACGGTGGAAAATCACTGTACTAAACAAATAAACCATCCCCACCCCCACCCCCGCCAACACCAAACAAAGGTCTTCCCAAAAAAGGGGAATGGGGAAGGACTGCAGTACTGAACGGGGAACACAGCCCTGGCTGACCTGGCTGAGTTGGTTGGAGCAGCGTTCCGGAAACTGGAAGGTCACAGATTCGATTCCGGGTCCGGGCACATGCCTAGGTTGCAGGTTCATCCCTGGTCAGGGCGTGTATAATAGGCAGCCACACTGAGGTTTCTCTTCCTCTCTCTGTCCCTCCCTTCCCCTCTCTCTTAAAAAAGAAAAAGGACAAAACACATGTTTGTGAAGCAGGGTGGAGTGAGTAGGGAGAACGGGGGGGGGGAAATGAACCCAAAGCTGTTCAGCTGCCCCCTCTACCTACCCCCGCCCCCCCCCCAACCCCGACAAGCCACAGCTCGAAGGCAGCAGGAAGCAGACATCACGGAGTTGAGAGCAGTTTCTGAGCCCCCTGGGCCCCACCATTCCCGTTCTGAGAAACACAGGGCAGTTGCCCGCCACCTATTCCTGCTTGTTGAATTGCTTTACCTGAATTCCACTCTGAAGTGCTCGTTTGCCACACAAGCCTGTTGTCTCGTGTGAGATGTCATTTTCTCAAATGTGACATCTTGCTGGGCCACCCCCCTTGGGTCCTCGAACCTCAGCTTGATGATCAGGGCACACGCTGTAGGGTCGGAAGTATTGAGTTGGCCAAAAAGTCTGTTTAGATTTTTCTGCAAAGTAAAAGACACATTTTTCACTTGTACCAATAACTTTATCATTCTGGATATTTTGAGCATGCCGGCTCTCTCCTGCTATTGGCTTCTAGTGGACAGAGGCCAGGGAGCTGCTGAACATCTTCCAGTGCATCAGACAGCCCCACAGCAAAGGATTATTGGGCCAAAATGTCAGTAGTGCCAAGAAACTTCGCAGACCACTTTGGGCACATTTGATCAGTCACAGCACCTTCTCTGCACACTGAACAAATCTTTTTTTTTTTTTTGCATTTCAGTTGCGTTTTTACCTTTCTGGAAATATTAAAGCGTAACACACCAAAAATGTTGCATATTTCCTTCTGTCTTCAATATTAAAACGGCTGCACAAAAATTCACCAATTTGGGTGTTTGAGTTTTTTTTAATGCTCTCTGATATGACAGCTGTTACAATAGAATCTAACATAATGGTTTTGAATGAAGTTAAAGACAGGTAAGCACTACTAGAGCCATCGTACGGAAAAAAATAAACAAACTCTTTGGCCAACCCAGTAAGTCGACCGGTCACTTATGCTTCCGGTCGAACCCATGGGAGTGAAACTGCTTTCTCTGTGCCTGCCCGTCTTGTGTGGCAGGGTGTGGAGGTGTCTTGCATGCACTCAGGTGTCTTGTTGTAGCACCAGATCCTTCCAGGAACGTCCAGTCTTCTCTACGATTGTCACCCAACTGTGTGGGTTCACACGGGCCACTGAGCAAGGGTTACTGATGAAAGGCAGGGACGTGGTTTTGATCATGCACACATCCAGCCATCACATGATGTCTTACGTGAGCCCCGTTTCCGATGGCCAAGGGAACAATTTACGGTGTTGACCTGCGTGTCAGCGAAACGGCTCTTTAAGAGGCTAAATGAGTGTCAGACCGGCCACAGACGACCAGTCTCTTCCCAGGCAGAAACAGTGAAGATTGGAGGTGTTTGTTCACGGGTTGTGGAAGTCTGCCTTTGTGGCAGCCCTTCCGACCTCTCTGAAAGATCGCGGGGGCATTCCCGACTTCCGAAGAGATCAGGACACCTGCTAAAAAGACGCACTAGCCAGCCGGGGCTCCAGCGACCACACGGTCATCAGTTTGTGCCACAGATTTTCCGGGCCATCTCTCCCTAGGCACTGTTGGCATGGAGCTCATGTTTCCTGGGAGAGACAGACAGAAATCCGACGAATCTACAACAGAATGTCCAGAAGGAATAAGTCCAGTGATGATGCAGAAGGCAGGGGGCGGGGCCAGAGTCACAAGATCGGTGGCTCAGGTCCTGAGGTAAAAAGGGATTGCCGTTTGATTCTTAGGAGAAGGTGAGGGAGGTCCAGTTTCTTGAGGAGGATGTTCAGGCCTCAGGGCCAAAAGGGGGCTGTACCTTCCTCTCTGGAGGAGTCCCCAGCTTTCTGTTACACATTCCTTTGGTGTCTCCGATGTCACCCTCTGGGGGACAGGCAGTGTGATGGGGGGGGGCACAGGGAGCTGCCTCCTCACCTCCACCAGCTGCTGGGATGGGCTGTGGGCCAGCCTTCAGAGCCTGTCACGGGGGATCCTCCCGTGAGATCACCAAGAGCCAAATTGGAATCAAATGGACTTTCTGGGAATTGCTATTTTCTCTTGATTCGAGAGAATTCATTTTTTTTTAATCTAGCTGTGTTAATGTTAAGATTTATACCATTAAATAAACTGGCTGTTCTCTGTGGATAAGTGAATACATCCGAAGGGCCAGAAGAAAATGGAGGCGAATCGCCACCGCTGTCTAGGATTTAAAGGGCAGAGGAGAGTTCTGACCCTTTGTTTGAAAAAGAGGACATCAGAAAGGCAGGAGGAGGTTCTTTTCCTTGTGAGATTCTGGTCACTCGCGGTAATGAAAATGTCACGCCGAGGCCCAGGCCACTGGGGCTGGCTGGAACCTCCCCGCTGGACTAGACACCCGTGCTAGTGATGATGGGGAGGTCACAGGGCCAGGGACCCTGAGGAAGGAGCATTGAGGAGCGGCCCAGGTGGGCACCTCAGGCTTTGAGGGGGCCAGGCGTGGGGCGCTGCGGGCATGGCTGAGACTCGTGTGCGCCAGGGTTCAGTACAAATAAGACACCGTGTCCTTGCTCATGGCAGTTTCATCAGGGGTAGAGGATGGATGTTCCCACGCTGTGCTGGAGGCCAGCCTGGGGTGCAGTGCCCAGGTGCTGGGCAGGTCAACATACCTGGGTTACCTGCAAGGGTGAGAAATGGGGCAGACGCCCAGGTGTGAGGCTGGAGGTGGGAAGTCAGTGGTGGACCTGATTCCTGGCCTGCAGAGACTGCTGAAGGCACCCCCTCCCCGCAGTGTGGATCCCAGGGTCTGGGGCTGGGGGCTGGGGGCAGGACCAACGAAGCACTACATACCTGACCCTGGGGTGCGCGAGCTGTCATGCTCTTTCCAGCCCACTTTCAGGGGTGCTGTCCTATGTGTGACACCCACGGCCTCAGTCACCCACTGTCCCTGGAGAGTGTGTGTGTGTGCTGGGGACTCAGAGTCCCAAATTGAGTGGGGTTCACAATCATGGTGGGGAAGGTTGGAGCGGACACCGCACACAGGCATGAGGCAGATGACCTAACATGGTGGCAATGCCCGCGCGATGGCACTGGGGCCACTGCCTGGAGTAGGTGAGGATTCAGCGGGGCCCTGGGGCCCTGCAGACCTGGCGCACAGCATTCTGGGCAGCACAGACAAGCAAACCGAAATGCAAAACCAAAACACATGCTCGGACTCCGATATGGTCCGGCAGGCGGAGGGCGGGGCTGCCCCAGCCAAGTGCCCGTGGACCGGAGGGGAGGGGCAGGACCCAGGGCTGGACGTGCGTGCGTTTGATTCTCATTCCAGAAAGTTCCAGTTGAGGCGGTAAGCGGGGATGTGCAGGGGTCGCTTTTAGCTGACAGAAGTCCTTTCATTTCGAGTGAAGGTCGAGGCACTGAGAAAGCATGCCTCGGATTCTGCAGGTGCCGTGAACCCTTCTGCCCAGGCACTTGAAGGGGGGCGTGTGTCACAGGCAGGCAGCAGGTTTACAGCCCCCGAGCCGCGTGGGAGCAGGAAAGGGCAAACCCTCCTGCAATTCGTCATGGGTTTTCTAACTAGCAAAAAAACAAAAAAAACAAAAAAAAACGAAGCCTGCCCGCGTGGAAAGAAAATGCAAATGCGTCGCCACTTCCATTATTCCAGACTTCCTAATCAGAGCCGTTTTGTGTTCGTTTCATTAGTTTGGGGAATAGAAAATGAGGATTCTGAGACCGAGCGTGAAAGGAGATGGGTTGATCTCTGCTTCCACCTCCCACTCCTTGGCCTTATAAAAAATCGTAATTAAGGTTTTTTTTTCCCCGGGTAAAAATAGGCTTATGAGATTTATTTTCCTTTTAAATTCATGCGCTGATTTTTCTCGGGCTGCGCTCTCTCTGCCCTGCTCCTGGAAATACCAGGGATCGTAAGATTAGAACCAAGCTAATGAGGTTACCATTGCTTCCGTCTAAAATAACTTTAACAAAAATGGTTATTTATATGAGATACATTTGGGGAGAGGCTTCCATGAGATAACTTATTCTGTGGGTTATACTTCTGTTAAATCCAGGCCTGTGAAGTCTCTCTGGGATGAGTTGTAAATTTACATTATTAGGGGAATGGTTCCCAGCAGTCAGCATCGTAAACAATTCAGAAGGACGCACAGGTGGACCCCCCCACCCCAGTAGACTCGTTCCATAAAAATTTCAATTTGTCAAAAAGATACGTGGAATCCTTTCTTCATGGAACCCTGTGTTGTCACAGTGAGACCATCGCTGCAGGGACCAGAGTGGCACAGCAGGAGGGGAGGACCCAGGTGCTAGACCCAGATGGCCCAAGTTCACACCCTGCCTCGCCTGCTGCCCCCAGCGTGGACTTGACACAGCTTTCCTGGCCATGCAGACCTAAGTTTCCCCTTTCAAACACCAGGTCGTAACAGCGCCTCCCTCTTCAGAGACTTGTGATAGTTACACAGAGCTACGGAGGGACATAAAGAGTGAAGAGCAGTTTGGACCCATCACATGCGTCGGTAACTCTTAGCTGCATTTATACCTCTGGAAGGGGCGGATTCTCGGGCAGGTGGCAGGAGGCAGCTGTGGCTGACTTAAGCAAAAGGGCGTATTGGAAAGATCTGGGGGAGGGTGCAAACTCATAAGACGAGGAATAGGGGCAACCCCAACAACCGTTTTGTTTTCCACCCCAGTTGAGCATCGCATCCCAGGTTTTGGCTTCGATTATTATTTTATTCCGCTGAGTCTTAAACATGTCTGTTTTCTCACTTGATATTCCGTTTGAAAGTTAATTCATATAAGAAGTAGGTTAGGTATGTGTTGATATCTTACCATCCTAACGAGCCAGTAAGTGTTCTGCTCACGTGATGAATTTCTTCATCTTGGTGTTGGCTTTGCACTTCCGACGTGAAGAGGTCCCAGACAGTACGTCCCGGGACCTACGTGGTGATGTCTAGTTCAGTATTTCTCGCTGTGTTTTCTGGCGGTTCTTATTAAAGGTGCAGGTTCCTGGATGTGTGGGCAGGACAGTGACCCTGTCCTCCACCTCCTAAGCCCTGGCCCCTGTGAGCATGTTACTTTACACAGCCAAAGGGGCTTTGCGGGTGTGATTACGCTAAGGGTTTTGAGAGGGGGTAATCTTCTCGGATTACCTGGGTGTGCTCCGTCATTGCAAGGTTCTCAGATGGGGAAGAAGGAGACAGGAAGTCAGAGGAGGCGGGAGGAGGGAAGCAGAGGGCAGAGCCATGGGGACCCCAATGAAGGAATTCGGGCCCTCACTGGTACAGCTCAGGGGGTTGAATGTCGTCCCGCAAACCGAAAGGTTGCTGGTTCGATTCCTAAACAATAACAAACCCTTCAAAACGCCGTGTGCACTAAGTACCAGAGGGTGAATGTGATGCCAGAGGCAGAGCGTCATGTACCGAAGTGGAACAGAACTGGGCCATTGGGATGAACCGTGAGCGCTTTGACTTGGTGTGTGTTGAAAGGAAGTGATGAGGGAAGACCACACACAGTCTGTAGGCGTGTGGGTCTCCGGGAGGGACGGCAGAGCGGAATTTGACTCTTCAGGAGTGCTGTGGGGTTTTTGTTCTGTGGCTCTGTGTGATAAAGCAAACTAGAAATTTCTGTTTTATATATATATATATATATATATATATATATATATATTTTAAAGAGGGAGAGAAGGAGGAACGGGGAGAGAGGGAGAGAGAGAAAGACAGACATCGGTTTGTTGTTCCACTTACTGATGCATTCCGTGGTTGATTCTTGTATGTGGCCTGACCGGGAATCGAACCCACAGCCCCTGGTGTATTGAGACGATGTTGTAACCAACTTAGCTACCCAGCCAGGGCTGTTGTATACTTATAAGTATCTATATACACATTTTTTGGTGCTATTGTTGTTCTTCTTATGTTTCCATTGTCAGAGCCTTCCAGGCCCAAATCATTATCCTGCAGCTACTTTTGAATATGAGAACAAGTGACTTCCCCTACTCCACTGTTCATAGGAACCATGGGGACGGGGGACTAGGACAGCAGACCGCCTGAGCCTCCACCCCAGAGAGTCTGGGTCGGGTACCTGAGAGGGGGCGCATCTGTTAGCATCCTCTTGCTGCAGAAGGGCCATTGGAGCAAATGGCACCCAGTGAAACAGAGCAATGGAAGGGAATGAAAAACAACTCCAGTTCAGGGCTTCCGTGAAATCCAGGAGGAAGTCACATGGCAGAAGAGGAGACTGTGAAATGCAGGGGAGGGGGACAGAGGAGGTCACACGTGGATGTGTGACCGTGGGAGAGCTGGGCGAGAGAATTCGAAGACTCGCTGCAAGGGTCAGCTTTGGATGAGAAGGGGAATTCTAGGGGAAAACCACGGGACAGAGAGGATATGCACAAGGCATCGGGTCGACATATAGTGGGTATTTTAGTTTGGATCCTGGTACATCTTCTGAGTCTCAGTGATGGAAAAAATCAAGGATAAGCATTAAGGGAAAAGCCATGTTCAGAAGGATTTGATTGATACTGGATTTTTTAACCCTCAAAACTAAGTATTAGAAGATAATGCAGCAACATTTATTTGTTTTAGAGGGAAAAATGTATTGAAGTAAATTTCTCTGGGTTTTCTGTATGTGAGATCGCTGAGCTCGTTCATGTAAATGAGCAAACAATAGATGTCTTTGGAAATATAATTCAGAGTCTCTGCATTCTGATTCTGAAAGAAGTTACTTGAAGTGCATAAGCCAAATGCAAAACCTTTTCAATAACAATAAATCAGGAAATGAGGAGCACTGATATAAATAATGCAGCAGTGAGCAACCAAAGCAATAAAATGTAAAGTGAAGTTTGACTAGTTGATGATACTACGATTGTTCAAGAAAATCTTGGAGATAGGGTGGGGCAGAAAATCTTGCCATCTTGCATAAAGCCTGTAGATATATATGTTATTTTATTTTGTTTGTTTGTTTGTTTGTTTGTTTTTAGAGAGAGAGGAGGAAGGGAGAAAGAGAGAGAGAGAAACATCAATGTGTGGTTGCCTCTTCCGAGTTCCCAACTGGGGACCCGGCCCACCACCCAGGCATGTGCCCTGACTGGGAATCAAACCGGCAACCCTTTGGTTCGCAGGCCGGCGCTCAATCCACTGAGCCCCACCAGCCAGGGCTGTAGGTGTATATGTTGTTGATGTATACATGGTAGATATATTAATTCCAAATAGGTGTTTAAAAGTTCGTATAGAAAAGAGATATCTAATTTTCAAGTGACTAGAAAAAGAAAAGAGGGGGCCAATAGAAAACCTGAGCAAAATAGCAAAAGACCGGAAAATTAGAAACACGGAAGATAAGTAACAAGCATAAACATAAGACAGCAGGGGAAAACAGCAGGTACGTTAGCTACATCCCAATAAATGTAAATTGTGTAAATTCCCGTATTAAAAGGCAGTGCTTTTGGACTGAAACAAAAGCCGAAATCGGATGGCTGGCTGCTATTGATGAAGAAAATATGCTTAAAATAACAGGCCAAGGCATGTGGAAATAAGTAGATGGACAGGGCCAAGAAATAGAGAGGAGGGCTGTCAACGTAAGATCAAGTAGAACGCGTTCTAAAGATAATGCTGAGCAGAATAAAGAGGCTTTAACACTACTCATTAAAGGAGGGTCATCCTCAGACGTCGTTGGAAATATCTTAGATGGGTTTTCATGGTGGACATAGATTCCAGCGAGTCGGTTGCATTGGAAGCACATGAGTTGGTTGGCAAGAAGGTACCTGGAGACGCGGACATGAAAAAGACTTGATATTCTTGTGACGATGAGGGAGGGAGGGAGGGACTGGGGAAGGATCTGGGGAAGGACTCTGCACAGAGAGCAACTTGCCGAAAGGCTCGAGCTGGAAAGACAGGGCTCGTGCTGTGGCTGTGAGCTTCAGAGACACCGGGGTTGGGCACCAGCCGGCTTTGCCGTCTGCCTCATGGCTGGTTAACAGCAGACTGAGTAAGCCACCGGTTCACGGAGCTGTTACGCCCCTGTTATCAATGCGCGTGGGTTCCTCGTTGTCCAGGCTGGGCTCCCTTCACCTGAGAGGTTAGAACCGGCCCACAGGGGCACAAGAAGGTTAACAATGGTGTTAGCCTCCCAAGACCAAGAGCATCTCAGACAGCCTGAGTGTCCACCCGTGGAGAATGGCTATCTGCAGGGGTCCACGGAACATTTTTAAATGAAAAACCCTCCGCGAAGCTAATTAAAAAAAAAAAAAAATGAACTTTATGAATAGGAAAAAAGCTAGGGATAAATACACTAGAATATTGCCTTTGGTGTGTGTCTGCCTGTGGTGGTGTGGATACATTTTACTGTCTTCTCTATAATCTTTCATATGCTCTAATTTTAGCAGCATGGCATGTATTATTTATATAGTCAGGGAGAGCTATTCCATTTTTAAAAAATCCGCTCTACCTTATCTCTCTGCGAATTCCCACTATAATTTCCTACGCCAGAACTTCCTGTGGCATGTGCAGGGCGGGGCTGCTTCTGCAAGGCGTTGAATATGTATTTTACATTAAAAAAAGATTCCAAGGTCACATTTCGGGGAGGCCTAGCTATTTGAGGTGGGACTTCCTTCTTTTCTGGGCTGCGGACTAGAACTTCTCAGAGGGTTCGTTATTCTGAAGTGCACGTCGCCTCTTCACGAGCAGAGTGTGCGGTGTCATGTGCTTAGGCTTCATCGGCTCTGGACCCCTTGTTTATCTGTGTTTCTTGAGAAACTGGTATCCTGCGGGGAACAGTCTGAGATACCCTCACTCATCTATCCCCAAATTATTCATTTGATTATGTATCTCAATTTCCATCCAAGGCCTGGTACAATTGGCTGGGACCTGCCAAGATGGCCTAAGCTTTTCCGTATTTTTTTTCTAATGCCCCCAGATTATGAGGCCCATCCCTTCAGATGCCCATGCCCAGGAGTTGTGTCCACACTGCCCTGTCTTATCCGATTTGGACACTCAAAAGCTTTGAGTGTCTCACCTCCCCTCCATCCCAGTCTATCCATACAAAGGCATCTTTTTGGAAACATCCAGAAGACGAATCTGATGACGTCGTAGGACAGACACTAGTGGCTGTTGGGTTTCCCTTGCGTCACCGAGAGCCAACAACTTTAACGTTAGAAATCTCTAGAGTTCTTTGGCTTTCCAGCCACCAGGGATCTGACTTTCTTATTTCCCTCTGATGTAGTGGGCCAGCTTGCTGGCCTTTCTCCCTCCAAACTCCTGGATTTCACCCTGCTCCCTCTTCTTTTCAAAGACAAGAACTGAACATTTCTTTCCCATCTGTAATTCAAGGACTTGACCTCAGCCCCTAGCAGCCCCTCTGAGAATGTCACAAGACTGTTAATACCCAGCGAGAGGCAGGAGAGCAGAGGTCTACGGGGGTCCTTCTTCTAGGTGAGAAGTCCCTTGCTCGGTGCCACTCAGTGGGCGTGGCCTCACTTTGAGGTCTTTTCCAGGGCCTCACGCCATCGGCAGCATCTGGAATGGTGTTGGCTGCAGTCCAGTACTTGATACATTGCTCATGATATAATAATTCAGGAAATCAACTGACTGATCTTAATCCTTTTGGTGTTTTGGGGGAAGAAAAATCAGATTTGCTTTTCCCCATGCTATCATGAAAACTGGAGAAATTGGGGGGTTTGGGCCTAATGTAGGAGGTATTATAGATGCTGGTGTTAACTTCCATGCTTTGAACATTTCAAGTTTTATGTTACTAAAAAGAAAAAAATACATATATGCCTCTTTTAAAGTTTTCTGTCATCTCATAAAAGAAGGACATAGTTTAAACAGAAGAAAGTCAAATTGGCCCTGGGCCCTGGCTGGTGTAGCTCTATTGGCCGGAGTGCCGTCCTCTTTGCTGAAAGGTCGCTGGTTCGATTCCCAGTCGGAGCACGTACCTCGGTTGTGGGTTTGGTCCCAGTTGGGGCGCATGTGGGAGGCAACTGATCAATGTTTCTCATTCTCTCTCCTTCCCCGCCCTTCCTCTCTCTCTCAAATCCATGGCTATATCCTCAAGGGAGGATTAAAAGAGGTCAAATTAGAAGTAGAAAAACCCAGCCATTCCCTGCTCTAACCCTCCCAGAGGCAACACTGTTGACTGGCAGCTTTTCCCGGGCCCTTACCGCACCTTCACGTTTCTGAATAGGATACAGATCTTCCTCTTTTTGATTTATCATGTTCAGACATCATTTTAGGTGACTTCTTAGGGCAGTGAGGATTTACCTTTTCACTTCACTGTCCTCTCTCCTTCCCTTTCTTCTTCTTCACTCTCCAGAGAGGGTGTATTACTAGTTTAAATTAGTGTTTGGGTTTACATGCTCACGTGGATGCACATATTACTGTGGCAGAACTGTGTAGCGTGTTATGGTTGCTGCCTGAGTTACTTCTCGTTTTCCTGGAGTGGATACTTGCCTTGCTTTTGCGTGTGCTTAGTCATTGAACACCACTCCTGGCCGTAGCCTCTCGGTGTGATTTTGTTCAAGGTCAGTTTCAGCAGGTAACCTCTCTGTTCCCGTTGTCTTCTAGGACACCTCATTCCCTTCCCTTCAGTTCGTGACTCTCCTGTCCAGTAAGACAGCTGTCATCCTGGAACCTTCCTTTACCATCTTGTTTAGAATTCTCTTTGCCCATTTTCTGGATTTCCAGTTTTCCTCTTTCTGGCTTTGCTCGCTTGTTTTGGTGGCGCATATCCTGTGTTAGTTTTTTCTAAAATGATGCTGCACAGGCAGAGGGCATGGCCTCAACAGGGCCTCTCTTGGCTTAACGCTGCTTAGGGTGGACTGTTGCTACTCGATCTGCTTGCCACAGACCTTATGTTTTAACCTTTGCAGGGAATAAACCTACAGAATTCTGCCAGGGTCAATGGAGGGGGAATCTAGGGATCTGTCTTCACGGGGCCTCCCCGTTCCTTCCATTCCTCCTTCCTCACTTTAGCCCCACCCCCTTCTCAACTGATATTTAAATGGTAAAAGATGGTCTCTGTGTACTGGCTTCTAGATTGTGTTTTTCTTTTTTTAACTTTCACCCAAGGATATGTTTTTAATTGATTTCAGAGAGAGGGGAAGGGGATGAGAGAAAAAGGAATACCAATGTGAGGGAGAAACATCGATCAGTTGCCTGCCATATACACCCTGACCCGCAACTTAAGTATGTGCCCTGACCGGGAATCGAACCTGTGACCTTTTGGTGCACAGGATGATGCTCCCACCAACTGAGCCACCCGTCCAGGGCTGAGTTATTCTTGATGAGAACACTGATGTGCTGCTCACTGCTTTACCCCACCTGGAAGTGGAAGCTCTGGACAACCATAAGCCGCCTTTTAGAAGCAGAAATCAAGCATAATTGCATCCCTCCCTTCCCTAGCCCATTTGTGTAGGACCTTCCCGTAGGGGAGCTACGGCATGCCAACACAGGTCCTAAGTCACGGTGCCTGGAATACGGCATCAGGGAGGGTCCTGGCGTTCCAGACCCCCTCGGCTGGGAATGGTGATGTAGTGCACGAGCGTCATCTCTCCGGGTCCCAGCAGTGGGTGGCCGGCTGTGTGCCTTTTCCGTGTTATTTCAGCAGTGCCACTTCACTGCTTGGGAGACATCAGGACAAGAGAGCCCTTCAGGAAAAGAAAGGCACATTAAGTTGAATGCTGCTTCTAGCCGTGAGCGAGCTGCTGAGTGGGAAGTGTTTGATAAGCACGCTGTCATTAACGTTCTGATAAGATGCTGGGCTGCCTGGGCATTTTTAGTCGGTGTATGCGCACAGCGTAACCCTTCCAGTAGACTCCGTGGTCGTGTGTCTTTCAAGTGTGCTTGCCGAAAATTCTGGCTCCGTGGTCTGAACCATTACTCGAAAGTGTTCTAAACGGCGGCCTCGGTCCTTAACAGTTGTTAGCATGCCACGTACTGGCCCATTCTGATTTTTTGCTGAGCGAAACGTAATTGCTTTTGTGGAATGTAGCTCTATTGATGGTGCAATCAAATATTAAAAATAGATCTGCAGATTTTTGCAGAAAATGAGATTAAAGAAGCTGCAAATGCATGTGTCTTTTTGCTCCTGTTCATAAGTATTCTTTTCAGACCACAGCTATTAGAGAAAATCAAATCTCGATTTGAGATGATGTATGTGGAAAATACATTTGAATTATATTTGCAAGATAATATACACTACTTATGTATGTTATCCACATGAAAGTTTCTTTTTTTAACTCAGATTGTTGCATGTAGGCCTGGGGACTTAAAACCGTCTTAAGTGTGGATTTTTTTTTTTAAAGATTTTATTTATTTTTTAGCCCTGGCTGGTGTGGCTCAGTGGTTGAGTGTGGGCTGGCGAACCAAAGGGTCGCCAGTTCAATTCCCAGTCAAGGTACATGCCTGGGTTGCGGGCCTGGTCCCCAGTAGGGGGCGTGCAAGAGGCAACCACACATTAATGTTTCCCTCTCTTTCTCTCTCCCTTCCCCTTTCTAAAAATAAATAAATAAAATCTTTTTTAAAAAATCACAAATTAAAGATTTCATTTATTTTTTAGAGAGAGTGAAAGGGAGGGTCAAAGAGAGGGAGAGAAACATCAGTGTGAGAAAGATCAGTTGCTTCTCATATGCACCCTGATTGGGGTCGGAACATACAACCCAGGCACATGCCCTGACTGGGAATCGAACTGGCAACCTTTTGCTTTACAGGACGACACCCAACCCGCTGAGCCACACCGACCAGGGCCCTTCAGTGTGCATTTGACTCTATGAGGTAGCCGGTCACTTTATCAGTGTTGAGTCTTCCATGGAGTCGGTTAGGCTTCCAGTGTTGACTCTACAGTTGACAAGATGTGTTTCCTTGAACAGATTGGTTCACGTTTTGGAAACCTGGTTTCTGTGTCTGTAGGAAGCGGAGGCGGCGTGCACCTCGCTGTCGGTGCCTAAGGAGGTAACCGCCGTGCGAGTTTACGATGTGAGGTGTCTCCCACGTTCTACTCCGTGAAGCTAACCAAGTGCTTCCCATGCCCTCCAGCACCATTTTAGGAAGTCTGGGCAAAGCTTTAAAAGCTGTGATGAAATCTGGGTGGGGAGAGGGGAAGAGATGGTTCCTGAGCAAGCACGTGTGTAGGGGCTGTGATGGGTGAGCCTGGTCACAGCGTATTTTGGAAATTGTAGCTTCTTGTGTAGGGATTCAGATGACCAAATCCAGAGAAACGGACAGCAGGGTAGGAGAGGGGTACCATTTGAAGAATAACCTGCTCCCCCGCAGAAATGCCTTTGAGAAACTCTGATTTGACTTGGGAGTATGGACATATAAACCTATATTGAAATGATAGATTCAAGAAGAGGCTATGAAGCCCAGACACATGAACAAAGTCTTGAGGGAAATTCATTTATAATACAGCCTGGAAATTCTGTCCCTGTGTATCAGCCACGCAGAGTCCCCAAAGTTCTACCTGCTAGGGACCCTTTCTCTGACTCATTGGATTGTCTGTTAGTAAATTTGTGAGAAAAATGAGCCAAAAAGACATGGGAGCAAAAAACAAAGGCAAAAAAAATCCCCAGTGGCTCCACTCAGGAGAGAGAGGAAGGGAGTCCAGGATGGAGGGAAGTTTCTGGAAGCCGTGGTGGCCCAGGCCGTGGGGATGGCTCAGTGAAGAGGAGCAGGTGGCGGACCCATGCGAGAGAGCCAAAGTGGACCGAGCGCTTATTAACCTGCTCACACTCCGTGGGGCGAGGCTCAGGCGTGTAGATGACTTGGGATGAATTTACGATAGCTTCACAAAAGACAAGACAAAGGAGGTGATGAGGTCCACTTAAACATGGTACTGTGGTGTTAAAAGACACTGAAACCCTAACTCTCCGAGCGGCTCTGTTCTGGACAGCACTTAGGCGGTCGAAACCAGGCAGACCTCGGCGCTGAAATAACAGAACCAGCGCACCATCACTGCTGGGTCACTGCTGGGGTCGGTTAAGGCTGAGGAAGTGTGTGGCCTTGGCTGTGTCATTGTGGGGTGGGGAGGGGTTTGCGGGGAAAGCGAAAATCCTCAGCAGTCAGACCAGATGTCAGGTTGAGTTTGAAAGTAAATACTGCGGGAAGCAACCCCCACAGCTGTAACTGGGCGCCTCTGTAGGGAGCCGTGCGACTTGTCATATTATGTAAAAGGATGACTTGGGTCGGAAAAATTAACTAAGTACTCGTGTATGTGTGTGAGCTTGCTCAAAACTGTTCTGCGCCCGTGATTGCAAATGCTCATAGACTAACAGGCGCTGACTCTTTAAGCCAGTGCCGGCGTTTTTATGAAGGGGACACCACTCAGCCCTTGAAGTGATGTCAGTGAACACTCACAGGGCATGACGTCACGGTCACGTGACATAACACGGTAATGAGGGCAGGTTAGGGACAGCACTGTGACCCCTGTTTTCAGAGAAATCTATTTAAACAGAGTCCAGGAGCATCCAGTCTAGAATAGAGAAATTGGAGACGTGGTGGTCTCATTTTGTTCTTCTGGCTTCGCTGACTTCCCTGATTTTTTTGTGTATTGGACTGGCATTGGTTTGGTGACAGGGAAAGGGGAAAAAGTCAGGACACTCTTCCCCTGGCTGAGCCACCTCAGGGTGGCTGCAGAGCTGGGCGTGTGTGCCGGCAGCAGGCTGCTGGTCCTGGCTGAGCGGCTGCACCTGGACCTTCGGGAGACATCACTTGCATGCTCACTGCGACCCAGTCCCCCGACCCGCGTGAGAAAGATGTGTGACGGGCAGACAGGCAGGAACCTGGGCACCGAGAGCCTCGCCCCGGAGTCCTGGAGCTCTTCAAAGCCAAACTTCTGGGTGATTAGCCGTGCAGAGCAGGGGAGACGGAGCTGACTCACCGCAGTGGCTGGGCTTGGATGAGGTGGGACAGACAGGCAGGGACCCTCTGAGCCTGAAAGATTTGGGACTTAGCCCCAGGGCGGAAGAAAGCACAGAAGGGAAGAGTGTGGGCTGGGGGGAGCAATGTGGTCAGATTTGCATTTTAACAAGATGATTCCGCAGCAGCGTGGGAAATAGGTTAGAGGTACAGCCTCCAGGAGCAAGGGCAAGGACACCTGGGGTAGGTGAGAGGTGCCAGGGAGCCGGGAGAGGTGGAGGGAGGAGCTGGGGACTGAGGATGAGGACCCGTGTGAGTTGGGCAGTAGGATGCACCTGCCTTAGATGGGATTTGAGAGTGACACGGGGTCAGGGAGGGTGGGGTGGGCTCCTCATTTCCGACAAGCACACCTGTGGGAACAGCCGGCCTCTGACAGGTCCTGGTTGGCTGAGGGGCTGTGGTGGCACCGTTGTTGTGCATATTGGAATCAGACCTGCTGAGGAGGCTCTGTCTAGGTTTCCACTAGGCCTGGGACAAGGGGTTTAGAGGCAGACAGAAGGATGGACAGGCGGGAGGAAACCAGCTCCCCCAGGGCAGGTGGTGTGTGGAGAAGAGGAGAAGGGATGGGACTTTGGGGTGGGGGTGAGGGAGCTCCTACTAAGGGGTGGTTGCAGAGGTCGGGTGGGGACAGCCAAGGCAGGAGGGTGTTCTGGAAAGCCAGGAGTGGGATGTTGAGGGCCTCTGGATGCTGAGTTCAGGGCCCAGGCAAGGAGGAAAACAGCCCGTGGGCCCCGCAGTGGCCAGGTCTGGACTGCAGAGGGCACTCTGAGGGGCAACTGTGAATATTCGGGAATTTAGGAGACCCTTCAGGGTAGGAATTCCAAGAATGGCTGCTGGAAGACCCAGGCAAAGGCACCTTTAAGGAGCACAGTTTGCATAAATAATGTGTGCTTTATGATGTGAGTGCTGTGCGCCTTTATTCATAATCATTTGGAAATGAAGCAGCGATTTGTCTACCAGACAGGTACACTTCCTATTGCAATTCCAGTGGATTTAAAAGTTGACGCGGGTCTGTGAATTCGCAGGCGTAATTATTCTCTGATAGCTTTTCATTACACTTAATGCGCTTTTAATGGAATTAATGTACTGTGTCTACAAATACATTGTTTTTATTGTGCAAAGAGGAGACTATTAAAAAAAGAGAGAATCAAAATGATGTGCCAGTGGTTTATGGAGCATTCGTTCCCAAACTGGCCGATACACCTGCCCACTTGGTACTTCCTGTCCCACGCCGGCTGGAGAGGAGAAGAGGGCAGGGGGCTTCCGCCTACCTTTGGGTGCTGGCTGGAATTTATCTTTGAACCGTGCATTTATGTCTTAAATCCTCCCTGTTCTCCGGCCAGGAGCAGCAGCCCCTGTGACTGACAGACCAGGTCACCTATACCTTGGGCCCCATCACCATGCGGGATTCTGGTTTCCTGCCCATTCCCTCAGCCAGGCAGCCACAAGCCTGCAGAAGCCTTGACCTCAAGCTGGGGACTGGTCAGTCCTGCCCCCTCCCCACTGGTGGAAGGGAGTCCTCTCTCACTGACATGCAGATGCCTGCCCCTCAGAAGGCAGAACCTGTTGTCATGGGCTTGAGTTTTAATAACAGGTTTTCTGTGCAAAGCATGGGAAATGGAAAAATACAAGGAGGAGCCCTGGTCGGGTAGCTCAGTTGGTCTGAGTGCCATCCAGGTGCACCAAGGTTGTGGGTTCGATCCCCGGTCAGGGAACATACAGCAATCAACCAATGAATGCATCAATAAGTGGAACAACAAATCGATTCTCTCTCTCTCTCTCTCTCTCTCTCTCAACCCCCGCCTCCTTTCCTTTCTTCCTCTAAAATGAAAAATTATAAAAATTAAAAAAAAAAAGTACAAGGAGGGAATCAGAATCCCACTCTCCGGAGGTAATCAGTATCTTCCGGCTTCGGTGCTGGTTTCCTGATGTACTTCTGTGCTGGTATTTGTATTATTTGCGTAACACAAGGGGAGTGACCCCCACCCCCAGCCTGCTTTCCTTCGCTCCCTCTCCTTCAGCTCAAACGTTCGCACACTGCGTGAGACCTCCTGTCACGTGGCTTTGTGGCAGCCTTGGGTAGGGACCTGACAAACACAAGCCATTCCCTTGTGCTGCACACCCAGGTCCTTTCCCGGTTTCAGGATTATACAGGACACTGATCGATACCTGGAATTTTAGCAAACTGTGGAATTACCGGTTCAGACGGTGTGCAGAGTTCAAAGTCATTCACAACATAATACACGCATAAGTGCATTTGCATAGCACATTTAATAGATTAAAGATTAAGATCACAGAAAGTTACACTTGTAAAAGTACGTGGGTCCTATTTAAAAAAAAAACAGTATTCTTTTGCATCTAATAATACCATCTGCTTCACTAGCTGCTTAAGATTTTGTTGATGTTGCTCTTATGCGTCTGTCTGTTCTAAGACATCCTACTTTCCGCAGGGTGTTACCACTGCAGTCGTTAATTTTATTTCTTCTTCTTCCGACCAGTCGGTGCTCACATGGGGTGTGGGCGAGCCACTTCAGCCTTTGTGCCTTCACTCTGTCATGGGTGCAGGGGCCCCCAAATCACACATGCCTTTCACGGTTGCCAAGGTTGGCGGTTGACACAGAGTTAAAGTATAAAACCTTAGTCATGTGTCTGGCATACAGTTGGTGCTCAATTAATGCCACTACTGTTACAATTTTTGAACAGGGGAATTGTGTAGCCAGGTGATACACTCAATTTCCTTGTGACTTCTTATTCTTTTCTATTAATTCCCTTGAGTTTTCTAGTTTAGATAGTTGTATCACTTTCCAGCAGTAATTCTGTTGCCTGCTCTTTCCAATCCTTAAAACATGCTTTTGTTTATCTTCTCTTTTTTTAATTTAATTTAATTTTTTTAAACTTTTTAAAATATATATATTTTATTGATCATGCTATTACAGTTGTCCCATTTCCCTATCCTTAACCTCCCCGTGTCTATCTTCTACCTGCCATTTATGCTTCTTATTCCCTGTACCTTTTCCCC